>OZ022577.1:22878218-22990718 GCA_963669155.1 Arbacia lixula | reverse complement strand
CAAACAATTTAAGGAAAATCATTAACAACCTTAAGAAATCGTCTGCTGTCCACGTTTGACACAATTATCTTCCTTGCATCGTGCTCAGGCACAGCGAGATTGACAAATCCTAAAAAATACTCAACACGCTAGCAAAGGACAGTTTCTATCGTGTAAAGTAACAAAGTGGTATTATGATATCCAGTGTTATGAAGGTGTCTGTTTCTAAACACAAGTGGTATTATCATATCCAGTGTTATGAAGGTGTCTGGTTCTAAACACAAGTGGTATTGTCATATCCAGTGTTATGAAGGTGTCTGGTTCTAAACACAAGTGGTATTGTCATATCCAGTGTTATGAAGGTGTCTGGTTCTAAACACAAGTGGTATTGTCATATCCAGTGTTATGAAGGTGTCTGGTTCTAAACACAAGTGGTATTGTCATATCCAGTGTTATGAAGGTGTCTGGTTCTAAACACAAGTGGTATTGTCATATCCAGTGTTATGAAGGTGTCTGGTTCTAAACACAAGTGGTATTGTCATATCCAGTGTTATGAAGGTGTCTGGTTCTAAACACAAGTGGTATTATCATATCCAGTGTTATGAAGGTATGTGGTTCTAAACACCACCACTCAAGTGAGACTTTTACTGGTTTTGCATTGTCCAGTGGGCTTGTGTCCCGAAGCTAGTGTCGGGTACTCCCAATGAGAGTTCATGCTGTGATCATAATTGATGTATGGTGTTATCAACGTAGAACCATTAAATCACACAACGTCAAACTCCTGTACTGTTTTCATGTAGAACCGCAGCTACACGACTAGCGTTACTAGCTGGAATGTGTCACAAAACAACATCTGAAAGTCACAAGGGCTCACAATTTTATGGATGCTTCATTCGATTTTAGTTGGCTGCAGTGAGGATGACCAGCACCAGCTGGACTCCTGGTGCTTGACCTTCGTGTCTGAAGCCAGGAACTGGACATCGGCCAGCGAAAGATGCTCCTTCGATGTCGCCGATGACGCGGTATTGGCACCCGTTCTCGACATCGATTTCCTTGCCGAGGTCGCTCCAGGATGGAACGCTTCTTGGAGGGGGATCAACAGTCGCTGGTAACAGAATACTGTCGCTGTATTTTAATGCAAAACTTAGTTGAAAGGGAACAAATCACAGGAACAAATTATTCTGAAAGCCTTACATAAAATCGCCACGAATTTAATTTCCTTGAAGTTGTAGGTTTCGAGAGCTGTTTGAAGATAACATGCCACGAGAATCTGGCATTGGTATGGTGTTGTGGATCGTTACTCCGAAGCACAATCAGGAGGGTTATAGGGTTCGAACCCAGCACTTGTGTTGTTTAGTAGAACAATTTAATCAATATACATGTAGCTGATCCGTACCGGAGATGAGTAAGGACCTGGTAGGGTCCTTTATTCCAGTAACTGGGATAATAATGGAGGGCCCTTTTGAAAAGCAGTGTTCTCACTGATGAGGCTACCCTGGCTAAATAAAATTATATCATTATAGTTATTGTTATTATCAGTATTACAATTATTCGAGTTTTTATCATTATCATCATTATTATAGAGATAGATAGTTATATCGGTATAATGACAAATAGATAGATAGAATGATAGATAGACAGATAGATAGTTGAATAGATAGTTACATAGATATAGGATCCTAGCTGTTATGAACATGAGCAAGAGTTAATTATTCATGGTAAAGATAAATAGATAGATAGATTGATATATTCAATGTACAATGAAAGTTCTTCTTTCACTCCTTTTAGGTATCTTGGGTTTTACATCGGTCCAGACGGCTCCATGAACCAAGCGACGCTCGATCAGCTGGCCGACAGGCTGTCGATATCGTCCCTTCAGGAAGGCTGTATCGCAGTCGACTTCGATCAGGAAACCGAACTCGTAATCGTGGACTGCGAAGAGGAATACCCGTATATCTGCGCGCAGCAAACTGGTAAAGACTTCCGGCTCATCAGACGTTCTTATAGTCATGGGTACCATAATGAATTGACTTGTTCTCATTGAATCATATGTCCAATGTGTCTTTGTTTATAATAAAAGAGGGACAGAGATATTATTGCTTGTGGAAATTAGTAATCTGCTGTTGTGCTTATACCATGTCACACGTTTTCCGCTCAACTCATGATGAGCATTGCAAATGAATGAATTTGTCATCACTCTTAACACTCACAATGTCTGATCACATTATTTGCAGCTTATTACGAAAGGCAGATCGCATTGTATGATATGGCTTCGGGAGAAATATTCTGGCGAGCAAACTTTACATGGCCCGGTAAGTACCGAAATGTATATATTAAGCCTCTGTGTGCCAGATAATGTCTCGTTGTATGTGAGTTATGTCATTATGGTCATTATGATAAAATAATAGTGAACAACTTGTGTGTACCAAGCAAGGAAAGGCATGCAAGCGCGCTAGATGTAGAATGAGAAAGGTGTCAATACAAAATGTGACTCAGCCATTGGGCAGAATTTACTCGCTAACCCATTGTGTGCACAAAGCTATTCAGACGACCAGTTCTCCATTGTTAGTAGGGCGCGAAGTATGCCTCATCTCAGGTACTTAGAAGCAGCGGTTATAAAGTCCAGAGACCTGTCCTGGCATTGCGTCTGTTCCAACAATAGACGTCAACCTTAGCTCTCAGTATAAAAAGTTGGTTCTTTTTGTAATTTGTTCACATCTGCATGATAACCTGATGAGCTGCAGATCGAAAAGCTTTGTTATCTAACATGCTACCTTTTAAAGCAATTTGGAAAAGAAATGAGAAAGATAAAAGTAATTCAATATTGAAAAGCATCCTTGAAGCTCATTCATGCCGTCCCGATAAAAAGTTCTTCGCCACGATTTCGCCATGATTCCTATAGACGTACGACTGGAAATGTGACGTCATCTTCATCATCTTCTTGTAAAAATACTATGTACGGGTCCTCGGACGCAGAGTCGTACGATTGATCGGATCGTGGTGTCTGCGCTGGCCTGTAAGTGCCCCACATCTGAATGTATTGGAAGCGGCATATTATTACAATGAATCCATTCTTTACCCAACTCCGTCTTATTTATTAATCTCCACCCTACCCCCCCCCCCCCTTCCCTCACCTCCAGGCGATGAGGTGCCCAGAGACAGCAGGATCGTGGTCGAAATCAACCAGGGCATCAACTTCAATCTCTACATCACCATGTCGGCACTTGCAACAGTCGGCATCGTCATCGCCATCATCTTTCTCGTCTTCAACGTCAACTTTAGAAACCAGAAGTACGCTGTTCTATGAGTTAACTAGAAACTTTGGACGTAGGGAATGATGGCAACATACTGGCCTTGTTACATTATCTCACACAAATCTGATTAGAGGCTTACGTTTATTTTCAGGATATACAGTTGACCTATTGTGATGTCGATATTAATAATTCGTCTTTCCTTTTTTCTTGTCTTCTTCTATTCTATTTTGTTCACCTCTTTCTTAAATGCAAAACAAAAACATCTGCTCTCCTTTGTTCTCCAACCTCATGATCCTTTTCCACTTTCTTATTTGCTGTCCGTTTGTTCTTTTTTTGTTTGTTTCTTTTTCTGTTTTATTTGGCTTGCCACCCCTGCCCCCCCCCCCATTCTTTATTTTATTTCTAAATGACTTTCCTTCTTATCTCTTATTCATGTGTTTTTTTTTACATATTTCTGTGAATTATTTCTTATTCTTCTTCCTCCCAAACTACTCCTTTAACTCGCTCTTATTTTTCATGTCTTCTTTCTTCTTCTCATTCTCCTCCTGTTCACGTTCGAAGTGCACTTGGAGTTCTCCTTTCCCGATCAGCAATTTAAATGAATACAAGTATTACACTTCCTAATCATCAGACCAATCTACGAGGTTGAGGTTGGGGTGGAGGTGGGATTAAGGAGTTTAACCACCCCCCCCCCCCCCCTTTGTGATCTCAAAAAAGAAAAGGGGGTAATAATAATACCACCACTATCCCACCCCCTACCCCAACTTTGCGACTCCAGGCGGTTTTGAAATAGATCATTTTTTTTTTCTATGATGAAAAGCCCGCGCGTAAAATCCTACGTCTAGCTGGTCTCAGAACTTTGTATATCTGAACGCCCCCCCCCCCTCCTTCTTTAGCAAAAAGCTAGGTCCACGCCTGCAGACTAATGGTCAACACGTTACGCTAAGTTGATATATTATTAAAAACGATTTTCTACATAGTTTGAGAAAAAATAAGGTCACAATTTAAAACGTGGATATATACATGATTGGAAGGAAAACAATTATTTCGATAAATTACTGAAGTTAAAAACGGATGTACACTTATTTTGAAGAAGAGCGATCAATTTAGATTTCGACTATTTTTTCTTGATTCCAGGTTTGTGAAGTTATCGAGCCCTAACCTGAACAACCTGATCATCTTGGGCAGCGTCATGATTTACTCCTGGATCTTCGTCTACGGGCTCGACACCAACCTGGTTGACATGAAGGTCTTCAGCATCATTTGTCAGGTAGGCAGTGATGAAAGCCTCCTCATTGACTTTGTGATCTCCTCTCTAGCTGATGGTAGAACAAAATTGTTCTTGGACGTCCATATATGGTATTCCTGATGAATGAATAAAGAAAAGATCCCTTGCTTATAACTTTTATGTTCTAAATAATTAATTGATTGATCTTTATAACCATCATCACAAAACAAATATATTCACAAACAAACATAAAACACAACATGTAAACAATTTCAATAGCTAATCAACTTTTAAGTTAAAGCAATACAGGCCGACTCTACGAATGGCGAATTCGCAGGACCAGATCATGAGATTTGTGCAAGTAGGTGACGTCACATTTCTAGTCGTTAGTCGGTAAAAATCTATCGTCTGGGGTAGGTTTTTAAACGCACCTCGTGGTTGATATGGTACTCTGCTTTTTCGTCTACCCAATACCTTTGTGACTGACGATGATTTGTTCGCTACAAAGGCTACTTCTCATTCTCAAGCTTTCCTCTTCTTTGGTTGACGCATTCAGTTTCGCATCTGGGTGATCTCTCTGGGATTCACGACGGCTTTTGGCGCCATGTTCAGCAAGACGTGGCGAGTTCATCGCGTCGCCTCCTTCAAGGGCAAGCCGAAGAGACGGGTAAGAATGGTCTTTGATTTTAGGCATCTTCTTCCATCCTGACTTCCACCTCGGGACACTAGGCAGATACGTTTGTGATGTTTATGTGTTTCTGGTTTATGTGCTTCCATGCAGAACAGGCTAATATGTATGATATTTGAAATTTAATAAATCACAAATGAGGAGCTTCAAATTTCTCATCCATGATGAGTTGGTAAAGAAAAATCAGCCTGACTGCGCATGCGCGAGATAGTCCATCCTGCGTCGTTAACGTTCGCAGGCCAAACGTTCGCAGGCAATTATACGTCTTCGCGAAATTCGCGGCGCGGCAAATGATGGCGTTATTTCACTTTAATTGCTCTGTCAAGTTGCCTCGCCATGGTCGCGTCACAACATAAACAAAGCTAGAGCAAAATTATTCTCGACGCGGAATGAGGAGGAGCACGCAGTGTGAAGGGAGAGACGGATATCGTCAGTATATCAAAGTGTTGCTCTATCAACTTTTCCCTCAAATGATCATATTTAGCTAATAAACTATATACGTTTTATGCGGTAATGTGAGTCATTTAGTCTTTATGTCTATTGGATAGCTAGCCTGCAATGTAGCAAAAGATATCAGTAAGTTCCATATCACGACCAGCATACTTGTCACCATGGTCACACTGCCAGTCTTTTTTTTCAGAAGGCTGAGTCTCTTATTGCGAAAAAGGTATGTTACTACACTTAAGCTGCTACATATCATAACATGTAAAACATGATATGTATTTTGACCAACATGTATTCTATTTTGGCACCCATTAAATTTCAAATCAGATAGTATGGGGTGTGATTGGAAAGTGGAAGGGGGGAGGGGGGGGGAGGGAGAGAGAGGGGGGGGGAATCAATTGAAGGGGGCGTCGCCTAACGTTCACTATGTTTATCTGGATGTAGAGGAGGTACCTTGCACGAGTAGATACATGCATAATGTTTGCTATATCTCATAATGAAATCACAATGACCTTATCTTATAACAGATCGTCCGAGACACTCAGCTTTATTTCATCATCGTCGTCATTCTCCTGCTCGACATCGTTCTGCTGCTGGCATGGCAGATCCTTGACCCGATGGTACCCAGGAAGGCCACTCTCTCCGAGATGGTAAGGACCTCTTAAAGTTGCGGTCAGGATCAAACTATAACATTCCGTACCGTACCATAAAGTGCCCCCCCCCCCCATAAAGTACCTTCAGCGATCAGCAGTGGCAACCCCGCCTTTATCGGCAAACATTCCTTTAAAATTATCGGGCAGTGATTTTGATCCACATGAATTTCATTTAATGTCACATTCTAATGATATCGGATGATTGAGGATTAAATCGACTCATTCTTCCACAAAATGACCCAGCAGGGATTTTGATCCTTAAGAACTCCTTTTCACAAGATCATATATATTGAGCAGTATGACAACATTCACGAAGTACATTGAGCATTTCATCTTATCATTTCCCCCGCTCAGAATGACCCGGAAGGGATTTCGATCCGCTTCCTTTTCTACCTCGAGTCGTGCCACTCTGAGCGACTGACCCTGTGGCTGGGGGTCACGTACGGCTACAAGGGCCTGCTGCTCGTCTACGGGACCTTCCTGGCCTGGGAAACAAGAAAGGTTCGTATTAAAAGAGGGTCCCCCTCATGCGGCAGGTATAGTGTAAGGCTGGGGTGGGGCAAATTGGGAGGGGGCTATAAAGCTCCACCCCCGGGAAATCATACGTCACACCGCACACTTTCATGTTCAAATCATATTGGTATTTCTTCATCAACGTAAACAACATAAGAAATACACAATTACATGTTAAAAATAGAATACGTTCAAATAAAAACACAAGGCTAGAAAATTAGGAAGCATAATTTACAAAGAGAAGGCCTATACCAAAAAATCGAACACATCAATAGCACAATATCGTGTGATTATAACATATTGTTGTGTATCGAAACTCAAACGCCAGGACAAAACGTAATACATTTCATCCAATATGTGCACCACGTAAAATTCCTCGGGCATGTCCGGAACTACTTCTTTTTAAAACGAGCGAGCAAGTTGCTTTTCAAACAAATTTTTTAACTGATAGTAACGACTAATAACACATTTTCCAGCGCTTTATGTTAGAATATACATTTTGGCTTTACAGTCAACAGCTGGCACATATCTCGTGCGGTATTGTTTTTGGCATGTTTTTTTTCCTTTTCATAATCATAAAACGAGTGATACGGTGGTTGATGGTCTTACTAGGTGACGATCCCGGCGCTGAATGACAGCAAGCTGATCGGGATCAGTGTCTACAACGTCTGTCTCCTCTGCCCCATCGCCGTTGGCGTCAGCTTCTCTCTGAGTGACGACCGCGACTCGCTCTTCAGCGTCATGTCCGTCATCGTGCTCTTCTGCACCACCTTTACACTCTGCGTCGTCTTCGTGCCCAAGGTCGGTGTTTGTGTGGACATGATAACGATTATGACAGTGAGGATGACGATGGTGACAGCGAGAATGAGAATCATGATGACGATGGTGACAATGTAAAAAATAGCAAACATGATGTCGACAGTGATGATGATTGCGACAAAAGTGATAAGTTTGATAATGATGATGTCTGAAGATGATGATGAGGAGGAGGAGAAGGAGGAGGGGTGATGGTAGGTGTGGCATTGAGGAAGTTAAACGTGCTGAGGGTTTTGATAAAGATGAGGATGGAAGGCAAATCAAAGGATAACTTGATTATTCTGATGTTAAAAAATGAACTATAATGACGATGCCAATGGATGAAATTAATGATGACGATGTTTATAGCAACAAAGAGAATGAGGCTGGTGGTAATGCTTGTTGTGATAGTGATGATAGTTGTGTTCGCAAATCAAACAGCTACAAATCTTGAAAATTTGAAGTGACGACACCATTTTCGACACACTTAGATTTTCATATGACATGTATGACGCAGAGGCAGATTCAGGATTTGGGGATAAAACTTTTGCAAAGAAGAAAATGTCACTGATAAGCAAATTCATTTATATAAATATCATATTTTCCCCCTTGTCCCCCCCCCCAAAAAAAAAAAAAAAAAACATAGGGCACAAGCCTTAGGGGCCTCGCCTGGATATGTCACTGTGATGCATGACTCTTTCTTTCCCTTCGCCAGATCCTGACCGTGCACAAGGACCCGCTAGGCGAGCACGCCACGGGGAAGAAGAACGGCAGGGAGCGCGGGATGACCACACTAGACAGGAGTTCCACCATCAACGCGGCCTCGCCCCCGTCCGCCCTGGCGAGCAGCCTTCCATCGAGGTCATCGACCACCGAGAATTATGATCGGGAGAGCAAGAGGCTCAAGGAGAAGATTAAAATGGTAAACGAAACGAGGGTATATCGTTTCAATATATCATGATTTTATAAATATACCCGGATAGTGAACAGGTGCGCGCGTACGTCAAAATCAATCTAGATCTACGGTCAATGGTCACTTTAGTAGGAATGTTGTATGGTGAATCTTGAGTTTGGTACCATGCTTTAAATTTTCATGGAATTATCAATCTTGTTTTATGCTTGATTTCATGCAGATATTGTACATACATAATCATATGATGCATATATATATAAGGACAACTTTAACATAAACTCGAGAGTCACATGTAAAAAGTGTTTCAATGAAGAAATTTGTATCATTTTTGATCGCAAGATGAATCAACCAGCAGCCTATAGATAATACTGAGCACGAATTAATTACATCTCGAGATATCGTCTTAGGAATGCTTACACTTTCAGGAGAAAATATATAATTATTAAAACACAGCCAGAGAGATTGGATTCATCATTATTGTCACTTTGTCGTGAGCTACTGGATTCAAACTATGCTATTGTATTCATGCAGCTAGAGAGGCAGCTACAGAATCAACAAGGACACCACAACACTGCCTGCGGAATATCTATCTGTAGACTCACCTGCGGCTGCTCCTGCCAAGATGGGTGCTACCATTACGACGATGACCACGACCCCTCAGAGAAGTACTCAGTCGGGAAGGAGGATGAAGTGGATGTCGACAGCTCGAGCGGCGCTGCCCTATATATTGGGCCGGGACACCATGGGAACGGTTCGAAGGCACCTCCTGCAATTACACATCGGGATAAAGCAATATTGCAGACGAATCACGACGCCGTGGATGATAATCATCAGCAGGGGATCGTCAATGGCGGATTCGTCGCTGACCAGGAAAAAGCGAATTCGTGTGGCGGCAGCGAGTATGCTGTTGACCGTGAGAATAGTGAGAACTGTATAAGGCCGTCGGTGTCGACACATGAAGACACCACAGGAATAATTGCTGACCCGGAGCTGCCTCCACCATCATCGGCCGATTCGCATCCACCTGATAGCGATCGCGAAGCGACGATGATTACGTCCGCTGCCATGGCAACGCTATCCGTTAGCGACAATAACACAAATGGCGAGAACAGCGAGGAACAAGAAGATCGTCACTGATCAGGCTGCCCGAAATACCGATAACAAAAAACACTTAGTTACCAGAGTACTGGGTACCTACTTATTGATTGATGCCTTAGATTGACATTTGAGAGTAGAGTTATTTTCACAACTCGCGATATAGCTAAACTGTTGAATTGTTATTTTTTTACCATCACTGTACCATCACAATGACATATTGACCCCAAGGATTTTTTTTGTTTTGCTTCAGTGAACGTCGAGAAGAGTTTAGCACATGTCTTTTAAATTATTTTCCAAACTACCAGTAGGTTAGTTACAATTCGAAGTAATTGGCACCCTTGATGGTTGTTAAAACAGTATTATTGTTTGTGAAACATGAATCATTGAAAAATTTGGCGTGTCCATGTATCACGATGCTGTTCATGATCAATCTTTGAAATTGCCTAAACAGTTATTGTTCATCAATTTCATTAACAAGATAAGTTATCTAGGGTCAAGTCAAGTCGCGTGGATCACACCAGTAATCACGTAAAACGCATAGTTCTCGGGATTATCTTTTTAAGATCGTTCTTTAAACTTTGGCTGGTCTCTCATCACACATTACACGTGCATTTTTTTATCATACATTTGCAGCTGTATATTAATAAGCTGTTTGAAATGTATTTATTATAGCGAAAGGAGTAAGTTCTGGCGTTGTTTACTTTCAAAACTAGGGAATACACATTTGCGTAATGTATGCACAATTTTCCCCCTAACCTCGTAGTAACACGTTGTTACAGTCACATGTACTCAGTGATTCATTTTAAATGGGTGGAATTCACTCTAAATCTGCTAATCGGACAAACCTCGAACAAGGTTGGGAGTTACCATTAGCAACGTATTTTGGAATGACACGAGTAGAATCTGGATACATACGAAAATGGCATGTTGGCTCGATGTGATGCCAGTTGTGTTCTCTCAAAAATATTTAGTTAAAAGGTGTATGTCGGGCACTTAGATATCCCATTATCGATAAATTTGGGCTGCTTTTGTTTAATATGTTGATATTTTGCCGAATCTATTGATAGTTTGTGCTGTACGTGCCGACTCAGATGACCATTTGATTCCCACCCAATGTGAGCAATAATCCGTTTTCGTAATATATTCACAAGTTTCTTTCTGCGTAGTACCGAGGTATGACATGCACTTGTATCTGGTGATTTAGCCTTAAGTGGTGGAATGCAAACTGTGTATATTAGTTGTTGCTACTCGGACAAACCGAGTATTGTTTCGAAGATGTGCTTAAACACTACATACACAACGAAAACGGTCCATTATTGGGAAAAGTCGCCTGCACCTATTTTTTTAAGGCCGAACAAATTGTATCGTTTTGGGGGGCTTTTACTACGGCAACGAAGTGCCCCTAGAAGACAACTTACGCAACGCGCCAAAGTGCCTTTTTTAGCATAAAAAATGGCGAGAAGGCGACTCGATCATCTCGCTAATGCCGTGGTCACAACCGGCCGCGCACCTCTGTGCGTGTAGTCTGCGATGGGTTTTGCAGAAACTCCTTGCGTCGGACGCATGGAGGTGCGCGTATTTTCAGGCGCGCACTAGACACTAGTACGCAGGAGGACGCGCGCAAGGATCACAGAAGTTGGCGTGCAATCTGCTACGGACACGCACGTACAAAAATACGCACGGCCGGTTGAAGGCATCTCACCCGCAGTTATGCCAGTAGATAAATTCTATGCTCATGAAACGCTATTGCCCCAACTTATAAAGAGATGCAATTGATATCACTCACCCTTTAAGTTGCAATTATTGCAGATGTAGATGGCTTATTTGTGTCCCAGTGCAGATTTGAACGCTTAATTGAAGTGTGATTTTAGAAATATACGGCAACCCTGTATTTGATTTGATAAATAATATGACTAAAGGGGAAAGGGGTGTAGGAGTCGGGAGTGAGGCAAGTGAGGGGGGGGGGGGGGGGTACCCAGTAAATGCACAAATGCGTACTTTGTACTGTACTTTGGTTTCGTTTGTTTTGTACTTTGTTTTTAATGGAAGAAATATTTAAAAAAAAACACCATAAAGATTATAATCATAAGATTCATGATAGATTATGGAGTCATACAATTCATTGAACGGCTGCTAGCCCATAATCAGCAGCTACGTAAATTGGGGCTGAGCTTCCGTGGGGTCCATTTAAAAACACGTTTTTTAAATCCTTCCATCACTACGAATACGAAAAACAATGCAATAAGCAAGAAGAAAAATAAAAACAATAACAATAACATAATACATCGCAGTATTTGTATAACACTTGATTACACAAAATAGGTTAAGTTAACAGGGCACACAAAGGGCAGAGCAACAGGACAATGGTTTTTAATTGAAAATGGGTTGAGCAAAATATTTCGGCGGGATTATTTCTGCCCTTATCAACTAACTTCTGTCTGAACATTGATCCGTTTAGTCATGCATTAGTGAACACACTGGCAAAAATGTCACTTTTCAAAAGTTAGAAGAGTTTTTGGTCTGTGAAACAAGATAAGTGCTGATGTTATTTGTTCATACATTATGAGATCTCCTCACACTTATTTTGCCTCTTTTCGCCGTTGAATGAGCACAAATTTAGAGGACGCATGCTACGTTGAACCTTCCTAAAATTGCGATGTCAAAATGTATCATCACGTATTGTATGAAGATAAGAGGTAGCCGTTGTGTCATGGTTGAGTGAGCGCCCTTTCAAGATGAAGCATATTGATATAGCATAAATGCATAATTTATTTACTTATGATTTGTTGATTTTAGCATTGTATGTGTATCATCATATCCGCTATAAACTTTCTCAATCTAATCCGTTACTGTGACCGATAGTGCATGGCTGAGTGAACACAATTTTAAGGCAAAATGGGAATACTCAATTGCATGAAAGTAAAGGCCTTATTTTAGGAAATTGAAAGGTGAACGTCACCATTCGTGTGTGAGCGTGTGTTATTCTGCTTTATATTCCACATACTAAGAATGTTGCTATATGATTGGTCAAGAGTTGATCACGTGTGAAGCATAGTTTTGCCCATCTGATCACCAGAGAAGAAAAGTTCGTTACACTCTATGTGATAGTACTTTTTGGTTTCGCTGATTTCTTCACTCTTCACAGTCCTAACGCGTGATCAATATTTTGGTGATTTGCCATTTAGTCCACTCCCAGTTGGTCCACTCACCATTTCGTCTACCATTACATTCTGATATGTATGGGTTAGGGTAGGGGTCTGGATTAGGGTTAACGGCTGAGGTTATGGTGTAGATTAGAGTTGTTGATAAGTTAACCCAGTATTTTAATCTAAGACGGTATTTTTAAGGGGTTCCCTGCAGACGAAATAGTGAGTGGACCAACTGGGATTGGACCAAATGGCAATAAACCAATATTTTGAGTACGCGCGAAGTAAAAGTACGTTACACTCGGACTATCAATTGAACAGTAGCTCGATTGGCGCAGACGACGCCACGGTGCGCGGTAATTACAAATTTGTGGTTATACCGCGCGGCGTGGGTACGTATGCACACGTACGTACACGTACATGACGTATCCTATATACAGTTCGTGTTTACCATAGTCGCATTTCAATCAAAATGGTCCATTCATCAGCACAACAACAACATGATTTAGGTAAGTGAACTTTAACCTGTACTATACCGCAATGTTGTTCGTTGCCCCCCCCCTCCCCCCCTCCCCCCCTCCCCCCTCCCCCCCTCCCCCCCCCCCCCCTCCCCCCTCCGATAACCAGAATATGGTCTTACGTTAGATTTAACGATAGGCCTAACGTTAGATTTTCGGTAGCCGCACCAAGCCGAACGTTTAATTTCCTGCGGCTTTGGCAAATCAACGGAAATTCAATTTGCGCCTCGGCCGAACCCCGCGAGGGTCCCCCTAGGGCGCTCAATGATTTTCCGCTCAAACGCCAAAAAGCAGCTGGAAAGAAACGTATCGCGTACTGCAACAAATTTTGTCACCAGGCAGAGAGTATGCGCAGTAGTGCCAAGGAAGAAACCAAAAAGTGCGATCACGTAGCCGCACCGACCCGCACGCTTTTATACGTTGAATTGTAATTTTTGGTATAGATAGTTGGTTGCAGATGTGGAATATAAAGCAATTAATAAGCTTTTGGTTTCAGGCATTGAGACGAATTATCACTTCCTCGACGATCTGAATGTATACGCTATCTTTTCTCAGCTGCGCTTCGGAAAGATGGCTACATCCAGATCGCCTCGGAAGTGATAGTTCGTCCCATCACCTTCACCAACGCTGATTATTTTCTTGACATAGAAATTTTCCATCGTGTCACGCACATTCAGTATTCAAGTTCAATCATGAAATAGATATCAAATGTGCTGCGAGTTAGACTGATTTATGAGTTAAGAATTTAATGTGTAGGCCTAATTCTTTGCCTGCAATGCTCTCATCACGTATTGTCTAATATTGCGTTACATTAATATGTCTAAATTACCACGAAAGTGAGTGCAAAACATATTCTTTTATGATTTATCAGTTATAGGTATAAGTTATAGGGTAATAACATCAAGATCATCCATGAACTTCGAACTGTTTGAATAAAAGAAAAACTGATAACTTACATAATTTTTACTTTCCTGCTCAAAAATATTATTTTGGTCATAAAACCTTCCAAGCATTATTAAACCTGCCAACCCTTAGGTGCAAAATGCGCATTCTCTGTACAGAACGTATGAATTGGCGCCTCAGTTTCCCCGTGTTACAATACGTGTTAGAACAAGCCTGAACGAAATATTTTCTTGTACAAGTACAGAAATCGAACAACTTTTACAAAAAAGCAACTCGAAAAGCTAAACAAAAGTGTTACATTTCGCCAACGTCGCTGCGAGGTGGCCGGCGTTGCCTACAAAGGTGTCATCGCCATGAAACTCGATGATAATGTTTCCATTCTACTGAACAACCAGATGATTTCAATCAACTTTGCTAATTGAGCATGGACATTATTTGATAGCTTTGATACTATAGTACCATATACTATGCTCCTACCATTATCGAAAATAAAGGCTTTCCGGTATATATCTGGTAATTTTGGAAGGATAGCTCCGGGTACAACTTGTCAGCAAAATATATTAATCATGTCGAGGAGCCACCCTCTCACCCTAAAGTGACGATTTTTCCTGCCCACAAAAACCTGCTAAATACCAGCAAATATAATGTTAGTATAAAACACTTCAACTTTATGATCATAACGTGCTATGATGGTGTTTCGCAAATTTTATATGGTCAATAAAAAGAACACTAACCTGGAACCTGGCGTCGTTATTGTGCTAAAAGCCTGCAAAGTAGGCCACCTGCAATTAAATGTACAGTTTCTGATAACAACAAACGTATGAACAAGACCAGAGCGGTGGGATTTTACGGTGTTTTTTTCCCAGCACTGTGGTGTTGCGCACGCACCAGGCAGTGTTTTGTTACGCGAAATTTGAATAGTCAGGATCTAAGTGCTGGGCCTTGTTGCATAAAACGTACGATTAATGGCAACTAGCTTTGCTATTAATGACAACTGCTTGGGTAACCTTGAATTTTAATGTCTGTCGAGCGATGTTAACATGGTAGTTACCATTCATGACAGAGTTTACTGTTGTGTACGAATTGTAGTTGCGGGATCAACTATGATGATAATGTCTATGGCTTGCTTAATTCTGAGTTGAGCTTGAAGGAGGTCTCGTGGACTCGAGGTACGTGTACATTTGCGTTGTAGTACATTAAACACTCGACCAATTCTGATGAATAACTCTCTGTGATGAATCATTCTGATGAATCTCCTGAAATAACTCTGCTGAAAGAACTGCCTCAAACTCTTTGATCTCTCTAAATATGTACTCTTTCTGACTCAAGTATGAAGTAAACAATATACCAGTTCGTAGTTAGCTCTGGAGCAAGTTTGGTCACTATGACCTTTCCCTTTTTCATTAGGATAAGCAGTTGATTAATATATCATTTCAAAAGGAGATGTTACGTAATGTGCTTACCCGACATAGCAATTTGCGATATTCAACCTCTAATAAAGGAACCATCTCAAAACAGGTGACAAGAATAGTAGGCTACGGTCTGTGAACAATTGGGAAAGCTTCTATTACATTGTTTATTGTAAACTAATTGTTGTCGTTTGGCCTGTTGTCAAATACCCCATGATTGAACACCTTGGTGTTCTTTTATAAATTGGATAACAAGCATATTCTAAAATAACTTATTAATGATGATGCTTATCTCAGTGATTTAAAAACCAACAAGCTGGTTTGGTCACTATGACCTTCATCTGCTCATGCGCAAATTGTAATTACGAACTTGCTTATTATAGTGAAATTCATACAGAAGGTCAGTTTCTTGGATGCATAGTGATCTCAAAGAAACTGGACCTTACCTACGTCATCCTAAATTCCAGTAAATGTTATTCAGACTAGCCACATAAACTCGAGGGTCAGCTATAACCTTGAGGGTACTTCGGCTTCTGGAAAGTGGTCATTAACGTGGAAACATTGTTTGGGCGGGGGAGTGATAGAAGGACGTATAACTCATAACATCCCCTTTCTTTGGAAAAATGTGGCTCTCCCACATTTCTTCAGGTCAGGAGATCTTTTACTAGTATATTGTCCGCATGTGCTTGCACGTGGATTGACGTGTATCTACAGTGCACATAAGCTAGATCATAGAATTCCCTTTATGACCGTTACGTTTGTGTAGCTAACGATGGCCTTTATATACTATATAGGACAACCTCTTTTAAGCAATGTGTAGTGCTCAGGGAGTTGTATTGTGTGGTCCTACCGGTCATTGTGGGGTTTATACTTTGTGACCCAGGAGACTGACACCCCATGTATTTTCATCTGCTTTACACACCAAACATTTGGTTTGAAAGAACCCACTGTCACACACCGATAGGCGTGAGCAAGTGGATAAACGCGAGGTAAAATGCACAGCGTGATAAATCCATGTACCCAATGCGACATGAACATTTCAGTCACGACAAGGCTTCGACTCTATTCATATACCCGGATACTATTTCGCTTCTTCTGCATTCTATGACTATAAGAGGGACTTAGCAAGGTTGGGGGTGCAAAGCAGACGCTGCATCATTCTCGTCTTCTTTAGTCCGTCCTTTCCTCTCGGGGTGGTGACCTGGAGAAAAATTCGAGAATGAATGGTCTACTGCAGCCAGACATCTTTATTGAAAAGTTTGGTTTAGAAATGCCCAACAGCCCAGTAGCTAGGCTTTGTGACTGACACCGTGACGATGTCGATATCCACTTCCTTGTGATATTAATAGACTAATATCATTAGTGTCCCCAACACAAACAAAATCTAGGGGACACCGTGACGGTGCCGATATCCACTTCCTTGTGATATCAATAGACTAAAAATATCACTAGTGTCCCAAACACAACAAAAATCTAGGGGACACCGTGACGGTGCCGATATACACTACCTATAAGATCGAATATCGAATATAATACTCTCAAACTGTACAAAACTTCTCCGTTTGTAGACGGCGTTCGTTATCTAACCCCTGTTCACACCTGTTACGGGTCATCATTATTGGGGGTAAAACACAACTCCTACCAAAAAAAAATATACTGTATAAGGACGATGTTTCCTATGCCCTTGACTCTATGACAGGAGTTAGCAGCAATTACAGTTAAAAGCAGTAGCCGTCACAATATATGCAATTATATCATCCATTTCGATCCCTGTAATCTGCCATCATTATACTGTATCTCTGTCACCGGGGATACATCAGACATATCTGTGCATTATTCAATGCAAAAGTCATTACCATTTTATAAATCATTGTTCCAATTGCAAGATTACTTTTGCTGAAGTCAAATCTAAACTCTGTTTGATCAGTGCATTTGCGTGCCCTTGATAACACTTGATTAACATACCAAAATGATCTCAGTGGAATTAGGTTGTTTTTTCTCAATTAAATTACATCGTTGTATAAAGAACACCATATTACTTCAACGACATCTTTAGGGATATTTTATCTAACAAAGACTTTATCGACTTAAAAGAATACACGTTTGTTGCATTTCATTTAATACTTGTCGAATAGTTTTAGATTTATTAGGAACACTAACAGTTATTTTTTTAATATTTTACTGTGCAATATAACGTGCACAACTGATATTCTTCTATATAAAAGTAAAACCATATAATTCTCATAATTCTCATTACTAATTGAATGCGATGAAATATTTTTTTTGGAATATATATATATATATATATATATATATATATATATATAAGTCACGAGCCAAAGGCGAGGGACTTATTTGTTCCCGAAGCAGCAGTGCAAAACCCCGAGGTGTAAACATTTTGTGATGCTTCCGTCAACAAAGCCAACATCTGATGTATTATCCAGTTTAGTCGACCGAACATCTAGTCTAAAATATAGGCCTACAAGTAAAATTTGTCGGAATAAAGTCACTCCACCTCGCGTTGGTAGGCCCACTGCATGTAGCTGTATGGTTATAACACGCATCAAATGTGTATAAAATAAAAACAGGCTAGGCCAGTAGAGTACGCCCGGTACAGGGCCTAACAAAGGGGTTGAACGCAGTGCGTCTATCAGCGCGTTCACTTGCGTGCAAAATGTTTCCCTAGTAAGCAAATAATCAACTTTGGTGAAGGTGATGGGACGAACTATCACTTCTGAGGCGATCTGGATGTATCTATCTTTCCGAAGCGCAGCTGAGGAAAGATAGCGTATACATTCAGATCGCCGATGAAGTGAGAGTTTGTCTCATTGCCTGAAATCAAAAGTTGATAATTTGCTTTATATTCCACATTTGAAACCAACTATCTTTACAAAAATGACAATTTGACATACAAAAGTAATGTTTACTTCTCTACCTAACCCCGAGCCGATGCCATGGGGAACACGCGTTAGGACGCGCATTGGGACGCGCGTTAGGACGCGTTAGTAGGAGCTTGATAGTCCGAGTGTAACGCACTTTTATTTCGCGCGTAATCAAAATATTGATCACGCGTTAACGACTGTGAGGAGTGAAGAGATCAGCGAAACCAAAAAGTACTATCACCTAGAATGTAACGAACTTTTCTTCTCAGGTAATCAGCTGGGCAAAACTACGCTTTATCACGTGATCGACTCTTCACCAATCCTATAGCAACATTCTTAGTATGTGGAATATGATGAAACATAACACTAGTGTGGGCGTTTTCATGGTTATGTCGACTGGCAAAAGGACGTCAGCGGGCAACATACCGATTTGTTTTGCTTACACGAGACCGCATTCAACCAATCCGTAATCAATAATAGACTAACCTGAATAATTTAAATATATGTATATTATGTTTTAAAAATGTTGTCCCAGTCCCTGTATTTTCATCACCTTGCTATGCCACTGTGCTTCGTTTAGGGGACATTTCTTCCAAAAGGCCCCAAAGCAGTGCAAAACTACTTGAATTTGTCATAACCATGCTATTTTTAAAAATCATCATTATTATTCTTTAATCAATAGCCTACCCTCCCCCTCCCTCCACCCCATCCCCAGCTCCATTGCCATGCCACTGTTCTGCGATGGGGATAAATTTTACCGTCAATGTTTTCTTAAATGGTGCAATTCTGAATATACATGTACAGTTTGTATGCTCCTAAGGTGAAATACAATGTATCCCCTTACCCCACCCCATTTTCACTTCCACCCTTTATGGTGTAAAATTGTTAAGCCGGATTTTTATACAAAAACCGGTCGAATATGGCAGCCATTTTGAAAATCCAAGATAGCCACCATAGTGGCTTCGGAAAAAATGGCAACATAAATTTTTGGATTTGGCTGACTTCAAAGCTTACAAAAATGTATAATGTATTAATGTATTAAATAATGTATTAAAAAATCACCCATGATTTTTAACGGACTTACACAAGGTACCTGACTAAAACATCAGAACTGGTTGTGTTTTACCTCGGTTAATCAGGATTAATGTTGAAGATTGTGGACAGTTCTGAAAGATTAAACCATCATCAACACTATAAGAATATATGTTTGTGAGAGCAAGTGATTTTTGTTTGTTTGGTGTAAGAGACAGAGAGTAGTGAGTGAGATAGAAAAAGAGAGTACGACAGAATTTGTCTGTGTGTGTTTGAAGGGTGGCGGGGGTAAAGAGAAAAATTAACAAAATGCATTAGTAGCGGGATAGATCGTATGAAAGATATCTGAGAAAAATGATAAATGAAATACCACATTTTTTTTTTTTTACAAATCATTAATAATCAATTTTTAGTATAAAGATTACCTTCAAAATGCGCATCATTTCCCGTACACGAGCGTTTACATCAATAAAATATTATTACTCGTTGCCAATTCAATGTTCCCACCGAAAAACTGGTGAACCAGTTAAAACATTGAAGTGCGCATGTGCGTGAAATAGCAACATGATTCATAAATAAGAGTACGGTGAGCTGGAACCGCAGTTTTTCATTACAGTAGTCTGGCGGAAGGTTCCCATTCCTGCTTCAAGCTCAGAGTTTGTAAGTAGGTATAGCAAATTCTCTTTTGTTTGTATTTTTAGTCTTGTTAGTCTGGTTTTGATTTTCATTTGTACTCGAGTATGTGAGAATGTATCTCCCAGTTTTTAACATGGACAGTACAATGTGTGATTATACTGTTTTAATTCTTCTGAAAAGCTTATGCTCTATTCAGAGTATAGTCGGACGTGGTGTGAGACTGTGACCACAAAAGCCATCACATCCCCACATCCAGAGGTCGTTTCGCTCTCAATTGGTAGCCTTGTCTAAGGATTTCGTGTAAAAACGGACATTGTCTAAGGATTGCGAAATCTACAATGGCTAATCACTATGCAGATTTTTTTTTTATTAAGAATATTTTAGTAGTAAACCATACTACGTACGAACATTGTTATACGGCATGATGAGCGATCGAGCAGCCAAAATATTTTTAGACAGATGCGAAATCATCTTCCCTTTCCACTGTACACAAGTGACATTTCCTGAACGGAACGTTTTCCAGTTCAAGTCGTGACAGATTCACCATTTCCACCAAAGAACTTTTGTTTTCATCATACGTTATGACGACCAAAAATTCACCAAGAATGTGTACCTTGTGTTTTGGCGTAGCACTCTTTCATAATGCATGATTCCTTTTCGGAGTGAGCAAATTTTGACATTGGACATTGAGCACTTCCTTTTCTTTGATCTATTGTCATGAATGTATTAATTCATCTGCTGATAAAGTGATATCCACTTCCCTTACCTGAAATATTGGGAAGGGGGGTCCCTCCCAGGATCAACACCAATGTTTAACACGTTACACGTGTGACATACAATCACCGGCCCTGAATTTTTTTTTAGAGATGGGATAGATTAAGGTTTTTACAATTTAGGCTCGAATAATTAGGAGTAAATGCAAAAAAAAAACAAAAAAAAACGGGGAAAATGAAGCGGGGAAACAGGAAAAGGAAAAAATAAAAACAGAGACTCCTTTTAAATGCGACGCTTGTCTAAGGACTTCTGTAGTGGAAATGGGACCCATGTCAAAGGTCACCCTTCCCAGTGTCACATCCCAGTCTTCCCAAGATACCTACTCAAAATCAGTTTCCAGTTCTCATATTATGTGGGAAGTTCCTAAACAGTATTTTCTTCCATTTCCCGTGGGTTTTACCAAATTTTATTTGTGTGACCTGCAAAAGCGCTACTCTGTTAGCTCTGGATTAAGTTAACTCACGGACGACATGAGAACACGAAGCACCCGAGGGCTCGGACCTCTGGCCATGTGGCCACCGGTCAAATAATCACTGCACATGTTTATATAGAACTAAGAACGCGAGATGCTCTGCATAATTAACAGCTATGCATACTCCTCCACCCCCACACTAAAGTCATACCATACCGTACAGCTGCAAATTGTGGCTGTTTTCAGTTTATGTACCGCAGTTCTATAATTCTGTCACTTTTCATGTTCTCCACATTTTTGTGGATTTTTTTTATACTTCTCTAATAAAAACAAATATCCTAATTTCTTGTCATAAAGTCTTTCTATATTTCCCTTGACTTCTGAATGACTGATCATAAAAAGCGGTCCAGCAACAAAACTTGATGTCTATACAATCATAATAGTCAAATACAAAATGCAACAAGATGCCAGTTGGTTGCTTTAAAGGGTTACTAAATTAGAAAAATAAATTCCCACAAATCTATGTAAAATTATCCACTGAAAACGAATTTCACATTTGTTTTCCGCCATAAAGTCTCATTTTGACGAAAATTTGAAAAAACGCACACCTCCAGTGACGTCAGAAAGATGCCATACATGCCAACGGCGTGTACGGAAGTCAAAGACCATTTTCGTAATGCATCCCCCTAACTGCGTAGTAACGCGTTATTGCATTCACCAGTATCTTACCATTCAGATTCAATGGATGAATACACTCTGAATCTATTAGTTGTTGCTACTCGGACAAACCACGGACAAGCTTTGGGGTTCCCATTGGTAACGTATCGTTTGAACGGCGTGAATAAAATATTTGGCATTTATGGCATTTTGACTTCTCTGACGTCACTGGAGGCGTGCGGTTTTTTTTTTTCAAATTTTCGTCAAAATGAGAATTATTGCGGCAAACGAATGTGAAATTCGTTTTCAGTGGATAATTTTACTCGATTAGTGGGAACCTTTTTTCTAATTTAGTAGCCCTTTAATGAAACGTATACATGATGATGCATTTCAAGTACAGATTCGCTTATTTAAAAAATGGTGCAAAAATACATGGGGCGGAAATAAACTCGTTAGAGGATATCATCTTGCCATATTGGTATGCACAATGCCCAGGAACAGTTTTCCAAGTCGAAGGGAGTATATAGGTTAATGATGTTTCAAAACTCTGCTTGACAGTCTTCCATTTTGTAATTGGCCCCATGAAAGACCAGCGGTAACATTATAAACACAGCAAAAAAAGGAAGTCTCCCCCCCCCCCCCCCCCCCCCCCCGCTAAGCGAAATATCATAACTATTTATCGAAAAGGTTTTGGCCAAAAGAATTTGGCAGGATCCCTCGGGTAGTACTTTTCGGGCCTCTGAATGTAACGTCAGAGGGCTCTGGGCTTATTCAAGGGCTTATTCAAGGCTTATTCAAGGCAAAGTGGAAATACAATTGGTCACGTGCAGATCCCGTAACCATTGAAAGGACAGGATTCATTTAACCAGGGATATAATAACCAATCCGCTTGACCCATCATAAGGTCTCAATCGGGGATATAAATCAAATATATAAGGTCATCAGATAGAGGCACATGTGAAACTTATGCACATTTGCTGCCTTCGCGTTTCACTATTTCCTTCAGAGAACATTATTCATTTTCACGAGAAGATAACTTCAAAGGCGGTTTGCAATTTGACGAGGCATAGCTCTAAGGGGCATTATCAAAAGGTAATTTCCAGAGGGCACATTTACCACGGTGAGAGGGGCACCCCTGCTTCTCGGTTCTTTGTCATTGATACATGGTATCACTCAGGAAAGTAGAAAGTGGCGGATAGCGGATGATTGTATGCTCCTTTCATTGGTCGGAAGGGGGTGGCGATTACGATCACCCCCTCAATTTCGAGGGGCAATGTACAAGAAATTAATCAAATTTATGCTAACAATTATTTTCTTCCTTTATCATTTTGAGCTTCATGTCAAATTGCGTTCATGAACCTGTAGCAACTAATCCACTTCTACAGCAAGTAATAATGATGAGTATACTGTAGTATAGCTGTTTCCCAACAAAAGAAATGATGATACGCTGGTTTGAAATGTTTTTATCTATTCTAAACATATTATTACACGTCATTGTTTATTTGTTAATAACTTGTCTGGTGTACTTAATCTTTGTTTTCTGAGATATGAAAAAAAAAAACAATTATCATTTTACTACCTGTATATAATTATTTGTGGGTTATTCTAATAAAATGTTTTTGTTAACAAAAAGTACAACAATTCACAACCTGTGCAAATTTGCTTGTCTTGTTTGGGTCAATGCTAATAACTGACCTCCATTTAGACTTAAAATTACTTTTCAAAAGCCACCAAAACAGTGCTTTGGGGTCCCTTTAAAAATGACATTGAAAAAAAAAACATTTTCCATCTCTGCGATTTGTGCATATTTGGGATATGATATAGAAGAGACCTTTTTAAGCAACATGGCTATTTCACATTTTCTGTTACAATTAGTGAAAGGTTGAACACTTTTCACGCTAAATTGACTTAAATAACAGGGCAATGCTTTGTCTGACACAGAAGGGGTGGTTGCATTGATCACACATTTCTACTGGCCAGTCGTAGTCAATGATGGCAGTCATACCATTTATCGGGATCACTGCGCTCTTAGTAGTCTTCGTCCACGCCAGGCCTCCGACGTCGCACATCGTCGTCGTAGTCGCCGACGACATGGGGTATAACGATATCGGGTACCACAGCGTCGGGTCGGCGATCCACACGCCGACGCTGGACGCCCTGGCGGCGAATGGGGTGAAGCTAGAGAACTACTACGCGGCCCATCTCTGCACCCCGTCTCGTAGTCAGCTGTTGACTGGGGTATATACGGTTAGTAGAATGTACACTAGCAGAGATATCAACATCTTACAACCTCTACTGTACAGTCATGGCATACATGTCTTTGCAATGAAATTGTAGTGATTATTACTTTGGTGTGAGGGTCAGGTAAATGAATGTAAATATATATAAACGAGACATACTTGTGGACAAGTATAAGGTGGTCTGTATTGTCAAATTCGTGCACAGACATGGCCTGGTAAGTGCACGGTGATTATCTATCCAATAAAAATCAGAGGCAACGCTCAATAAAGGTCATAGCACACCTACAACATACTAACATTTTAGAGACTTTCCTAAATGATCATATATGTATGTGCTAATAACATTAAAAAAAATCATGCACAGTTATGGGCTGGTAATTGCACGGTGACACTATGGACCTTCAATTGTGACACCATTTATTCATAAGAAATCAGAGACACCGCCCAAGAAAGCTCATAGTGCACCTACAATACACTAACATTTCAGAGACTTGCCTAAATGGTAACATGTATATGCTAACAACATCTAATAGTCATGTAACATAAAGGGGTGAGAGTAAAAAATGTGAAAGAAATTCTCAAAAAGAATGACAATGTGAGGGATAGAACAGAAGAAGGTGGCAAAATAAAAATTGCAAAAGGAACAAAAAATTGGCCCTACCCACTTAAAGAATCGAACCGTGGGCCTCGAGATCCTAAAACAGCGCCTTACCCATTGAGCCACAAATCTTCCCATTTACTGACACGTAATGCTCAGCAGGGGCTAGAATGACTTAGAAATTGATATTCAAGCTGAAATTTCACCATGATCCCGACATTTGGTTAAAAATAGAGACAACATCGCCGCAAGCTAGTAGACTCAGCAACAACATACTAATATTTCAGAGTAACAGATTCAAACATAAGCGAGATACAGCTCCTAGAAGGTCGTCATTTCATGAATACCCCTTCCATTTGCATAACACGTACATACGTCCGATTTTGACATTAGTGCGTATAATGAAATTCACACCATGAAAACGTCATCAAAATGAAAAGTAAAGTAAGTAGTACCATAGAGCAAGGTCTCAGCTACAACATACTAAAGTTTGGGAGAAAATTGACCAAGGATTACTGAGATACGCAAAAACGGGTAAAAAAATAATGACGTCAAACGTGAAAATTCATTTTTTCGATTTATTCGGCAATATATTGACGTCACGATGTACTTAACAGCAAAATGACGCATGAAATCACATCTACATTTCATATCCTTTCCGAATATTAAAAAAAGGGGATTACCAGCCATGCAGAGGAGCTATGGCCAATTGAAGGTAGTCATGTTTTTTACTCTATTTGCACACAAAAACGTATTGACGCACGCGCAGACTTTCAACTTTGACGTACCCGCTCGACCTTGTTATTGCATGGAAGTGGCTCAAAATTGCAGGATGTAATGTCTGTAGTGTTAAAAACATGAAACCAGCGATAAAACGGAATTTTGAGGCTGTGTACGCGTTTTGCACGGATAAACGCGCGGAAATTTTTGAAACGCTTAAACTTGCCTGAAGCATAATGCAAACCAATTTCTAGTTGATGTGGAGCATTTTAAAATTTTGCGCGCGCGTATTTTCACTGAGGTACGCGTACGCGCGCAGTTTTATTCATGGAAATTGATTGTCTGATCATGAATTTTATGCATGTCAAATTTCATTACATATAGATGATCGGTTCAAGAGATATATCCCATAATAGATTTTTATTAAATTGCTCGTAGATGACGTCACGATTATGTAATGACCTTGACATTGTTGCGGGAACATATTCACATACATACCTGGTGCCCCTTGGTAGAGCAGTTTTTTAACTGAAAGGGCTACCCTGTTTAAACAAAACTGAATAAATACCTATACATGATGAAAATTTGATGAAACATGACATGTGCATTGTTGAGATATAGATACCACAAAAAAAGTGGGGGGGGGGGGCATGTAATCAAAATAAAGAAAATTCTAACGAATTTAGAAGGTGATCTGTCGGTTACGACAGACCACTTAAATATATTCAAGAATAATTAACTCTTACAACTATAAAAACAAAACAAGCTTTAATCCAAATCAACAAAACCAACTAGATCAACCAAAATAACTGGTCTCTCGCCACTTTTTTTTAAACTTAATTTTCCACACTGAGAAATTATCTCATGAACACAAACGGAGTATGATTATATTTGATACAATTCTATAATTTTGCAGATTTCTCTGATACAACATATATCATTTACAAATAAAAAGATCTGCTTAATCTATCATGTAGTTACAAAATTTTTCAGTGAAATGCTTTCAAACAAAACAAACTTTTCTTTAGCCCCATAAACAAGCTAGCTATTTAACCAACCACAATTGAAGTACGTGTTGTAAACGAATATAGGTCAAAATACATTTAGAGTATACAAGAGTTGTGTATAAAGATATCACACCGATGGAAAGTTGTATTTAGTCACGTTAATTAAATACACAAGCAGATTACAGCTAACATGTTAGACGTGTCTAGCTTCGGAAAAGCAGATGTGAAGAACCGGACAACCAAATGGAACAGAACTATGAACTATGAACAGAACTATGAACTATGTCCTATGGACACCTTAAATATGAATCTATTCTACGACCCGGTGGGGAAACACTGGTAATTCGTCCCGGTTAAAACTGGAATATGCATCGCATTTACACCGGACATGTGACAAACTAGAGAAACAGAGTCTAATAAAAGCTTAATATAGTGACCGAATAGAAACGGCGGAAGAAATTAGAGAATAAGAGGTAGTCTAGTGATGAATTAGAGGCGGCGGAGTCACTACTGTACAGAGTGTGTACAAGTTCATATTTCTTCATGTGGAAGATGAGTTCTTTAGCCATAAGCTGTTATTATTTCCTTATTTTCACAGATATCTAAATGTCACTTTCATTTTTATAGATCCACAATAACATGACAGATGGTAACATCCAGTGCAGCACCACCAACTGTCTCCCACTCAGCAGCGAAACTTTAGCCAACAAGCTAACAGACGCGGGCTATGCAACCCACCTCGTGGGCAAATGGCATTTAGGCTGCTATACGGAGGCTTGCTGGCCGACCAACAGGGGCTTCCAGTCATTCTTTGGTGAGAACACTGATCAATAATTCTTGAAAGGATGACTTATTCATAAAAAAACTGATGAAGAATAGGATTGTTAGGCAACAATGATGGGCTTCCAGGGATCTAATAATATATTCATATGACACAAGTCGATCGATTGATTAACGAATGATTGATCGATTGGTCAATTTGTATTACAAAATAACTTGCTGACTGATAAACTGTTTATACCATATCTTTGTCGATCGATTGATTGATAATTACTCGATTGATGGATTGGTTGATTGAATGACAAATTGATTTATTGGTGGATTATATAATAGGTTGACCAATTTTTATCATTGTGTTAATTGGGAATAGGTTATTATTAAAAACAATTATCTTTCCAGTTAATCAGGGTTATTTCCATTTGTGCAATTAGTCCGTTAGCTAGTCCTCCCACGACCCCCTCCCCCACCCCGACTTTCCTCCCAAACACAGACAGACTCAAACACACGTACATACACACTTTTGATCTTTACCAGGTATTTTAGATGGGTCGACCGACCACTTCAATTACACCTCACAGGATGAGAGTGTTGTGGACGCATGCGGCCATGCATTCGTTGGCGTGGACTTGCGTGATAACGACGTCTGCGTTCAGCCGCTGTACGATGGCAAGTACTCGACAAAGATCTTCACCGAGAGGGCGCAGCAGATTGTCCGTGATCACGACCCTGATACGGTATGTGCATGGCCAAACAGAACTCGTATATTACGTTAGCGCGCTACGTCAATACGTCACGTCACACCGACAATTCAATTCATCCCGTCGGTGCATCAAATTTTCAACATCAATGCGGCACGAAGGAGGCATGATTTACAATTAATATATTCCTCTCTCACCCTTCCCCCCCCCCCCCCCCCCATCCCCCTCTGCAGCCGATGTTCCTGTTGATGGCTTACACTGCCCCCCATGACCCGATTGAAGTATTCGCAGAATACTCCGCTCTGTACCGGGACCGCATCAGCGACGATGACCGCAGGACCTACGCAGGCATGGTGACGTATATGGACGAGTCCGTTGGGAACCTCACCAACACCTTGAAGCAGGAGGGGCTCTGGAAAGATACTGTCTTCGTCTTCATCTCAGGTGAATTCAATATTACATTAACCCTCTATGTACAGGTATCAGGAATTGACTTCAAGAACACACACAACATAAAATGCCTGGTAGGGAAAGGGTTTCAGAATATCATAAAAATGTAACAAAGATCAAAGAAGCGGATTGATAAAACGTTTAGACAAGAATATAGACTAAATAATGATTAAGTTTTACATTGTTATACACGTTATCAGCACTAGAAGTTTTAATGGCGAAGTACAAGGCCAGAAAGCCCTCCATAAAGACTTCGGGACGCCCCTAGTAACGTATACTTCGGTCTCGTCAATGTTAACCATTACGCACGTTGATGAACTTTTGTAGCAGTAGGACACACAATCCCATAGATCAGGGGTTTGTCTCTCTTTTGCCGAGAAGAAATAGTCTTTGAAAACAACTTGATACTTTTTACAAATGATAAAAAAGAAGGATAATTTACAACTCCGATCAAGCTGAAATTTACACATTATATTGAAAATGGATTTCATATCTTTGTGCTTCTCTCATGTCAGACAATGGCGCCTGGGCTAACATGAACTATGGAAACAACTGGCCATTCCGAGGAATGAAGAGTAACTACTTTGAGGGAGGTATTCGAGCCACCGGCTTTGTCAACAGTCCCCTACTACCATGCTCCGTGCGAGGGACGTCGAATTATGATCTTATCCATGTAACCGACTGGTTTCGGACTCTAGTCGAAGGCGTGGCCAAACACATGGTAGATGTGACTGAGCTGGGCATTGATGGCATCAATGTTTGGGATATGATCAGGTGAGTCTTTCTGATAATCAAGGCAAAAACAAACAACAGAAATGTTGTCATGGTTGTTAGTTCCCACGTTACCACCACCACACGTATTCGGAGTCAGTAGGGATCAAGCAAATCCAGCCGGAATGAAGAATTTTCCAAAATCGGGCGAAATGCGGGAGGGAATTTTAAATTCACCAAGTAAGAACCTTGGTAAGAACAAGGAGGTGTAATGAGCCGTGACCCCTATCACGATTGACGCCACGATTCAAATCGTGGTCTTAATTGTGAAGTAATCGTGGTGATCCTATCAGATATTATCAGATCTTGAGGTCAGTCGTGGC
Organism: Arbacia lixula; assembly: GCA_963669155.1. Taxonomy (NCBI): domain Eukaryota; kingdom Metazoa; phylum Echinodermata; class Echinoidea; order Arbacioida; family Arbaciidae; genus Arbacia; species Arbacia lixula. The sequence goes on along the minus strand of OZ022577.1, from coordinate 22,961,197 downwards.
AATCGCGTTGATCGTAGGAAAGACTTGGACGGTTAAAAAATATCTACTATCAACACGAATTGTCGATCGTGATTATCGCATCAGATCGTATTGGATCGTAAAAAAGCATTCAATCCTGCTTCCTAATCGTGGTGAGCACGACCACACTCTGTTGAGATGTGCTGCGATCTCCAACGATGTGTAGAAGTTCAATGAAGTTCTTGGTCAGTCGGCCTGTATACATGTATATTCGTCGCAACTGTCGCAACAGAGCGCATCGGTTCGTGATGAAGGTGTCAGAAGGTATCTGAACGTATCTGCACGTACCTGATCGTCCCAAATCAGGGACCCCGAATGTGATGATCGTGTCACATCAAGACCCAATCGTGGACTCAATCGGGACAATCCTATCAGAACGTAAATGGTCGTATCTAAACGGGAGACCAGATCGCGTCATCTGAAATTGACCAATCGTGACCATATCGCAACCAAGCGCACCAAATCGTGCCAAAACGTTTCGACTAGTATCACCTCGTATCCAAACCTGACATTTTAGAGAAGTTCCACGATCAGCTACGAATTGCCAATCGTGGCGTTCGTAACGGATCGCACGATAGTGGGAACCTCACATAAGGAATGGATGCAGCACGAAGAGTCATTGATTCCTAAAGCAGTCGTGTGCATTGATATCACAATTAAATGTTTTACACGTTTGGCTCTTTGATCGAGGGATTTGAGGAATGCATATTTTGTATGCGCAGATTTCAAAACCACTTCATGTACTAAAGTGCATGTGCAGCAGTAGTACGTTTTATAATGATACGATTCTGTGAATTTCAATCTTGTTGTTTCGTTTTTGTGATAAATGGAGAATATTGTACAAAACATGTCAGAGTGTTGCATCGACGAAGCACATTGGCCATTCATATTTTCTTACATTTATCTTGTAAATCGATTGAGTGTTTCACCTTGTTAACAATGATAGTTTTTCAGTTTTCCTAAAAATGTGAAGCTATGAATGTGAGATATCATACAAGTTATTGTTCGGGTATACTGCTGATTCCTGCCGAGTTTCATGACCTTTGCAAATGGGACTCCCTATCTTTAAGGCAGGTAATGATATGCATTTTAAGAGAAACAATAGACAATAGTAATAATGCGTTCTCCTCATTCTTAGTGTTATACTCTACTTCATAGAAAAGGGGTGCCCGGTGGTCCGGATCGCGAGATCGTCTACAACATTGACTCAGACGTCAGCAAGACGACGGTCGACTCCAAGTACGACAAGTTCTTCCCCGTCTTCAATGTCTCAATCCAAGCTGCAATTAGGAGGGGACACATGAAGCTTATTACAGGCTCCCAAGCTGGTGAGATGATAGGGGTCGTGGTAATCGTAGCGAGCTTTCCTTTTCCGGCATCGATTGAGTGTGACTTCGTAGTGTAGGAGCGTGGAGACGTATGCTGACGTCGCACCGATCACACAAGTATGCGAATTTCGAGTTATCACGACGGCATTTTTAGCAAGTCGTGTAAAAAAGCACTAATTGTGATGATCAGCCGCTCTTTACCGCATTCGTAACAGAGTTTTTCGTGTTCACATTTTTTCTATTTCCTTTTTTCTGAAGCATTAATATAGGACCTGTATTACATTTTTTAGTTGCCTAAATAATATTACAATATGATGTATGCAGTAGAATCAGAGTGGTATACAGAGTAATCAGCACACGAGTTGGTAAACATATTTAAGCTTAGTTGATAGACCGACATTGTGAGATATTCAGATATTGGTGATGTGTCTACATGATCATTCCATTTTAAATTTTCATTTGCACTGTATATATATGCACACCCACAAAATTTAGAAGTTTAGTCATTTTAAGGGAATAATTGTCAATGAATAAATGAAGGTTAGGCATAACAGTTTTCTTATAATCTTTTAAAGTGAATAAAATTCGTCTTGCTCTGAGCGACTACATATAACTTTTAAGCCATGTGGATAATTTCGGTTATTCGATATTCAAAATAGTAATAAAACGATTTGAAATCATGATGAAAACAAACACATTCATATATCAGCAAAAAGAATAAACTGGAACGCAGCCTGGGAGACACTTGAAACATCATTAACATAATTAAATAATAATAACGGACCTGATATTGAACCCTGTGGAACTCCGCATATTTTAGGTAATGAGTTAATTCAGCTCAGTCAATAACACAGTCAACCATTCACGGGAGAGTTGCAAACACGTCCTACTCACTAATACGACATTATATTGATGAGAATGATAGTGATGTTGGTGATAGGCGTGAAGGTGATAAGATTATATTGGTTGCGATGCCAGTGATGATAATGAGAATAGCGATAGTGATGCTGTGGGTGATTGGAATGGTGGTGATGACATGGATCATGGTGGTCTTGATGGTCTTGATGATTGTTTGATCGTTCAGATGATAATTGTTCGCAATCTTGAACATTTACACCATTACTCAAACCTAAGTGCAAGTTGCTGGGTAATCATGTTAAAACTTGTCACCCCAGCTCTCCTCTTTTTTTCTCGTTCAAAAGACTCAGATTGGTACGCCCCGGCCGAGTCGACATTCTCGACCGTTTATGCGAACGACACGACGGGCAAGGTCGTCTGGCTCTACAACATCACCGCCGATCCCTACGAAGAGCATGACCTCTCCGACTCCATGGTCGATGTGGTGTACGACCTCCTTTGGCGACTCAGGGCGTACTATACGAGCTCCCGGTTCGCCCCGACATCAAGTGCAAGTAAGACAGCGGATTGTTTCTCCGACCCTGCACTGAACAGGGGCGTGTGGGGCGGTTGGGCTTAAGCAGTCCAATGGAAAAGCTAGGGCGAGTCGACTGAATGCTGCACGTACAGATAGTTGCCTGTAATTGTATGTTAGCCTTATGTACATGTAACTTTTAATCCAATGTTCATGAAATAGATTGTTTACTTCAGCTCATTAGCCCTCGACGGAAAACTTTTACTGGATTTATTCCAAAGTTGAATAAGTTCCCTCCTTTACTGTACTTGTCATTTAATACCTGACTGATTAAACCAAGCTCTTATGTATGTACATGTATATGCAGAGGTATACCCGACTTGTAAATGGACCTGTCCTTCACAGAAAAACACTGTCAAGTGAGCCGGGTTTTTTTATTTTGCGCTTGGACTTTTCTCCTTTTTTTTGTGGGGGGGGGGTGAGGGCGGGGGTTGTATCGCTTATGAATGTTTGAGTTCGAAAATATATATTTGTAGTCACTGTTAGACATACTGAATATCACATAAATCATATATATATGTATATATTTATATCTACATCACTTGCTTTGTTAACAATAACGGAAAACATACGTACAAGTTCAGATCAAGGACTTGCTGTTGGCATGGTAACATTAAGACCTAAATAACGCGTTTGTTATGGTTCCCCATGTGATAATCATTGATAAATTACGTATATATGGACTTGATCAATACAGCTTAGTCTGGTTGAAAGACTATCTCCACATGCGTAAACATGTTACAGTTATCAAAGAAGACTTTTCGGAATTTGTTATGTCACATGCGGACTCGGTACCCCAACGAAGAATCTTTGGTCTGCTCTCTTTATTATATACATCAATGATATGGTTAAAGTTGTACATCATCATATGTTATCTATATATGCAGCAGATAGAGTTGGGGCCAAAAGTTTACATATACCTTTGAAATTTAATGAAATTTGATCGCTTGCCATACATCGTAAAATTTACTATATCTTCAGGAATATAAATACTACCATGACGAATTTGGTATCAAAAGAAAGAGCGTATTAAGTTCTTTCACATGATTGGAATGCCGTTGGGATTTGATCATATTTCAGGTGGAATTTTCTTTGAAGAAAAAGAGTAATATTCGTGCCAAATGTATTATATTGTTTGTTATGATATTTTCAAATATCGTTCAATAGAAATGTGCTATCATGATATGTCACCACTGAACAAAAAAGTGTTATTTGCAATGTTTGTGTTGAGAAGTAACTAGCACAAATATGAAATGTTTTAGACAAGTTTTTATTTTCAATTTTTCTAAAATATGACGATTTTAGGGGAAACAATGACACCTAACTATTTTTCAGCTCCTGACGACAAAGCAATGTAATGAAGGGGCATGACTTACTCATTTGTTTGATATCAAATTCGTCATGATAGCACAAATATTTTATAAGATACAGTAAATTTTATAAAACGAATTATCAATGAAGATTCAGGAAATGTTACTCATTGGCTGTGACATTATGAATCATTAATGAATTGTAGTGAATGTGAATATATCATCATTGTACCAAGTTGCAGATGACACTCTATTGAAAACATAACAATAGACATTAACAATTCTCTGTCAACCACGTACGTAAGTGTTAAATATCTTGCTGTAATCTTAAATGAAATTATGACATGGAATAAACAGATTGAAGATATAAAAAGGAAAATTATAATTATATTGCTTGAAAAGAATACCTGTTGAAAACAGATGGAAGAATCAAGCGATTGTCCAAGTATTTAAGTTACTCCATAATCTATTACCTCCATTCTTGGGTGACAAGATTACCCTTAAACCACGCCTCTCCCATAACCTTCGAAATTTAAAGGGAATGTTAAATCTACCAAAACACTGAACAGACTTTGTAAGAAACAGTTTCCTATAGTACAGTATCCAATATTTCAATACATTACCAGACATTAGACGGATATTAGATAATTTGAAATTGTTTGAAAAAGAATTAGAAAAGATAATCTAGTTTTATTTTGGTATCAGTTAGACAATAATTATGTAGTTATTTTGTTTTGATCAAGTCCCCCCTCCTCTTCATTTGTTTGACACTGTTTACATTACTTGTTTGTTTACTAAAATTATGTATCTTTATTTTTTTCATAATTTTTGCGTTTGTTTTCCATTGATTTATATTGTAAAATCTGATTTTTTTTTCTTGTTTTCCAAAGTCACGGCCCTTCTGAAAATTGGCCTTATTGCCTGATCAAGAGCTCCCAAGCATAAATAAAATATACTGGGTCCAATCTTTTTCAAGCCTTGCTTGCTTTTGGACCCCTTCACAAAACTAATGCTTCTATGAATAAATTAAATCAATCATATTTTGCTTCTTTATTAAATTTATTGAACCTGAATTTGTGTACTGTTGTTGTATTTTTTTTTTTTGGGGGGGGGGGGAATAAAATGGAAAATTCTGAATTCAACTGAAAATTGAATCTATCACCAGTTAGAGTTGCGTGGCAGAGGTATGGATTGCACAGTCAGCGTACATTTTGCTGTAGTTTGGTTTGGTTGATATTTTCTGTGGGCGTAGTATTGTTCGTGGCCCATTCTCATCGCGGTCTCCTTAATCGACACACTGGCAACTAAAGCAATTCGACTGCCACGCAGTCGAGAAATATTCCTCCGCCTTTTTGCTAGCTCTATTTAGATTTATTCTCAGAAAATATGTATGTTTGGTGGGCGATGTACCACTGAATTCCTATGTGAAATGAAAATATCACATTCTGTTTTTCCATGTTAAGCCAAGTTTGGCAATGTTCATTGACCTTTAACCACTTATTTCTTGACTTCCAATTTAACCAGTCTGTCTAAATCCATCCTTGTATCAAGTTTAAAATTAGCAAATTTTGGCAAAGTTCATAAACATTTGACCTCTGACCTTTTAGGAATTTTACCCAAACTTTCACCAGTCTCCTCCATTAAATAATACATCTCTGTACCATGTTTGGTTTGAATTAAGTCATTAGAATTTGATTCAATGTAAAATATAGCCAATTTGGGCTAAGTTTTTTTACCTTTGACCTCTGACCAAAAATGTCATCAGTCTACCCCCAGGTAGTGATCCATCTTTGCACCATGTTTGGTTGGTATTGCACCACTGGATTTGGATTTACTTTGAAAAATATAACTTAGGGGCAATTTTCTCAACGGACGGACGGACAAGCCAAAAACATAGTGCCTCCGGCCACTTCGTGGCGGAGGCATAAAAATGCGTATTAGAACGCTACGGGCTCATATTCAGTGGTGAAATTGCCACTTCGCATGTGCACTAGGATGAAAAAAACACCATACATTAAAACAATAACAAGAACAAAACGTAAACAGGTAATACGGGCTCATATATTACACTTTTGATATTTTTCTTTGAAATATGATAACCAGCCAGTTCCTAGATCCTACAATCGCCGGACACTATCTTAATTCCGCACGCGCGTAGTACGGGTACAAAAGCATGCAGTTTGTACGCATAGGAGTACGCAGTTCAATTCTTCAGACCAATGGATGGAACAAGATTGCAGAAATGAGGTGAAAAATGTAAGTTTTACCTAATTTATCTCTCAAATGGCGAAAAGATGCTTACAATTTAATATTGCATACATTTGCATTATTTGCTTATTTTGCGCACTAACACTAAACTTAGGCTTGAAAGGATACACGATGCATACGTGTGACTAAGATACTGTATTCTTCGAACAGTTGAACAAGATACATCATCTAAACGTCCATAAAATCAATTAAAAAAATAATAGTATTACCAATTTTGAAGTAAATGTATTTACTTATATGGCTGGTATATGCTTGACAACACGAGGTGGTTTTCAAACGTTTTGACACTCGTTGTCGACCACAAGAGGGCAGCGAACATACTGCGCAAAATTAGTTCACACATGTGAGCGGACGGCGGAGTCAGTAAGCGTTGCAAATTTCTTGAAATTACATTTATTTGTATCTGAAATTTGATTTCCAGGCCATGAAATGTGATTAAATAAGATGTTCTCGTTCTTTTGAGGTGTTGGATGTTATGTGTAATAATCTAGTTGTCTTGGAATCGTCAAGAAAACCAAAATGTGCGCAAAATATGGTCACCCCATCATAATAACTTCTGACGAAAAACTGAGCATGCTTTGGCGAATTTTAATCTTTCATCCGCTTCGAATGTTGGTTCTATTACACGGTTTACGTACTGTGAGTATGTGCGACAGTCGTCGATTTTCCACTGATTACGATCGAAAGCGATAGAGAATATGAGCGTCACGAGTGATAACAAAGAGTGACGATGAGAATATCAAGCTATTGTATGTCTATGATTATCCTAAGTTGAAGCAATTATCTTTCACAAGACCTAAATCACATAAAAAGAGATTAAGAAATAAGGGATATGTTTTATAAAACAAAATCCAAAATAAATCTAAGTTAGTCAAGAGTTACCGCTTCAATTTAATGAATTGCAAAAAATAGTCATGAGCATAATTATGATCGAAAACAAATCACACTGATGATAAACAAATTGGAACTAAATCATCTATTCATTTCTAATCTAATCTAATCATCTTTCAATCAGTCAATTAATTAATTCATCATCATGTATTTGATGTAATTGACGAAATGCATAAAACATGAGAGAAGTTAACAAATAACTCATCTGTATCTTTCTTAACAGCCGGTTCCTAAGAAGACGTTTCAACAGTTCCATCCTCGTCAAAGTAAACAGAATCACTACTCTGCAGTCAATATTGAAGCTGCTCTACACCTCCTGGAGGAAGGCATGCCAATAAGATCTGCAGCTTCTAAGTGTGGGACTCCCAGGTCCACACTCCATGACAGAGTCAGAGGAAAATATGGTGCCAACCCCGCGAATACAGGACCGCCGCCCATCCTCAGGCATGGTGAGGAGCAGGATCTTGTCGACCACATCAACTATTTGTCAGACCATGACTATGGTCTGTCGAGAAGAGATGTGATTGACAATATATTGCATTAATATTGTTTCTTATCTCCCCCGATCCCTATTTTTTTTTATCATGAAACAGATAATGAAAATTTGAAAACAGAATCAATGAAAATAAGGGTTCTGTGAAATAAAGTTTAATAATAATTTATACTCCAGAAAAAGAAATATATATAAAGGCCTATTTAAGCATTGGAATCAATCTCCACATACCAATTAAATTTCAATTAGGGGACTTGTATTGCATGAGATTATATTCGGATGGGGTTTGCGCTAAAAATGTAATATATTATTATTTTTATCAATATCTTATTATTTTTATTATATATTCCCTTTCGAAACTGCAGGTTATCTGCCTCGGAGGTGACCTGGCAATTCACCTGCCGACTACAGCATAGAACCCCTGACAAACTTCGACTGACATTCAATTGGATGCAGTCTTTCATGAAGAGATGGCCTTCTCTTGATAAAGCCACAGTCCCTCAGTATGTGTCGAGCCAAAGCATCCAAGCCACATCTCGTGACAAGTTACTTTAACGAACTCAAGAAGTATGGCCTGGAGGAGAAAGGAGAAAGGATCTTCAACGTAGATGAAGTCGGCTTTAATTGTGAGCATAAGCCAGTTAAGGTTGTGGCTAGGATCGAAGACCCTTACGAAGCCGAAGTTCATTTTGACACCACGATCAGCATTGACAACACTGATTGCTTGCGGCAAGGTTGCTGGAGATTCCCTCCCGCGTTTCCTTGTCTTCAAAGGGAAGAAAAACATGGACAAGTTCAGAGAAGGAGCACTTCCTGGGGCAAGGGTGCAAATGAGCAACAGTGGGTGCTGGAACAACGCCGTCATCTTTGAGGACTTTCTCAAAAGCCACTTTACTCCATTTGTCGATGCAAGGAGAAAGAAAAGGGAAAATGTTTTGTTGATCCATGACGGTCACAAATCTCATGTCATGGGCCTATTTCCATCATCAAGTATGCCAGAGAAAATGACATCATATTATTTCTTCTCCGGGCACACACCAGCCATTTCCTGCAGCCCCTAGATGTTGTGGTATTCAGCCCCCAATAAAGACCCAATACAATGCCAACTTTAGTCGGTATCTCCGGGAGCACCTTGGACAGATAATCACAAGGGATATCCTAAGCAAGATGGTTGGTGAATCATATCTTCGGACCGTATGCAAATCCAACCTGCAAGCTGGATTCCGGGCAACAGGAATTCACCCATTCCATCTAGACAAGATAAACTCAGAGAAAATGTGTCGTACAGCCAACCTTGCGAATCCGACAAGTGAGCTTGAGGTTACTAAGGACAAAAATACATCTGAAACAGAGGCAGCTATATTTCTAGTCAACAAGTCTTAACTGTGATAAGCAGAGATAATATTTGTTGTGATTATCAGGATAAATCCTGTCCTCAATTGTCAATGCATGTGTAATAAATTTCCCTTTCAAAATAAATCATTTGGCACTCCAAAGCTTGTAAAGCACGAATCTGTCTTCCTTTTGTATGTTTACAATGCCTTCTCTTTCATAAAATGTGTGAAAATGGGCTTGTATAAAACAAGCAAATCTAGAGCAAACTCTCTGAACCATCATATTTCTGATTAACACGGCTCTTTTGAGATTTAACACTTGGGGGTAGACTGACGACATTTTTGGAGAAATTGCTGGAAGGTCAGAGGTCAAAGATCAATGAACTGTGCAAAAATGTTTATTTTTCACCACAACCCAAATCCGTATCCAATGATCCAATTCTATCCAAACATGGTACATAGGTGTATAACTCCATGGAGGTACACTGGTAAAATTTTAGGTAAAATTCCTGAGAGGAAAAAAAATGAGCTATATTTTGTACCCGAAGGGATATTTTTCAAAATAAATCGAAATCCAATACCAACCAAACATGGTGCAAAGATGGATCACTACTTGGGGGTAAACATTTTTGGTGAAATTGCTCAAAGGTCAGTGGGCAAAGGTCAATGAACTTTCCCAAAATTTGCTGTTTCTCACATTGAATCCAAATCTGGTGATTCAATTCAAACCAAACAGAGATGTATTACTTCATGGAGGTAGACTCGTGAAAATTTGGGGAAAACTCCTGCAAGTTCAGAGCTCGAAGGTCAATGAACTTTGCCAATTTTAAACGAACTTGATACAAGGATGGATTTAGACACACTGGTTAGATTGGAAGTCAAAGAAGTACGAGGTCAAAGGTCAATGAACATTGCCAAACTTGGCCAAACATAAAAAAACAGAATATGATATTTTCATTTCACATAGGAATTCAATGGTACATTGCCCAACAAACAAACACATTTTCTGAGAATAAATCTAAATAGAGCTAGCAAAGAGGCGGAAGCGACTGCACGGCAGTGGAATTGCTCTAGTTTGTTTGTTGTTGTTGTTGTTGTTTTTTTTGCGCTTTAGCAGCAGCAGAATAGTGCATTCGGAGAAGTCTCGCGGTGTTGCGGCAGAGGCGCAACATGTATTTCCATCGTGGTGCTCAATTAGCCGCAGGAAAAATAGATGAGTGTTTTTTCTCTATTTACAACCAATTTTAGGGGGATCTTTGGGAATTGCGATATTATGTTTCCTGCTTGGCCCGTCATACAGTCTCGATAAAAACGAATACATACCAGTATTCACTGAAACATTTCACACCAGTGAAATATATTCGGTGCAATTCGATTGTCGATTCATGCGGATAGATTCTGTATACTGCATTGGCTTCTCTCGAGGATGTATCCAGGGACATGAGAGAGAGTTTCTTCTCCTTCCGAACACGTACCTCTCGGCCCCACCAATGCAATGAAGGTCAACCATTCATTGTTTCTGCTTACGGTAGTTAAGAGCAATTAATTTGTTTATGTCATTTCACAAATTTATAAATGATTTTTAAAAAATCAAGCGACAGGCGTTTGGGCACTTTGACTCAGAATGATTGGACCATGGAGATATTGCTAGGTTCAAAGCTCCAAAGTTGGATTTTGAACTTTATTTTGTTTATAAATTGACATTAATTACCCTCGTCACGCAAGTTTATATCTTAGATTTCCAGGCCCCAATTGACATTTATTACACCCGGCCTCCCCGGTATCGAAGTTAACGAAGAGGCTTGTGCGTGGACGAAGCTTGAAAATACGTATAGCTTGGTATAAAACAAGTGCTGTTAATTCAGGTCGGTGCTTATAAATTGCACTTGTTTATGGTCTTATAAACACAACTCAACAACAAGTTACAGGATCCCGTTTTTAACAGCACTTTAGCTGAAAGAGGAAGCCCACGCTTTCCGTTCTGCATCACTGGATGCGCAAGGAAATTTCTAGCGATACTCTGCCCAAACTCGAGTCAGTCCAAGTGCTTCTTTACTCCTATTGTTATCGGCCATATTGCGAAGGATCACTATTCAGCACGGTTTCGATTTGCCGTCTGCGATTGTATAGTCCGTACCCCGCGGGTGTTCGGTAGATCAACACACCACCACTGCTCGCTTCGATCGCACTCGGCATCAACACAGCAAGCATTGATTGCGAGTGCACAGTAAACGTGGCTGAAAATTCTCCGTAAAATCGTTCAGTACACTTGGCCGGCTTTACTTCGTGCAGTGTGCAGATCATCTTCACCATGTTCATTACTGTGCGATTTGGAGGTATGTTGTACTATTTCTGTACTCGCATTATCACGAGCCCTTTGGGCTAAACATCGGATTAATACGTTTGTGTTTTGATTTATCGCTGTTCTCAAGTCCGCGCTAATGCACGAACGTGCACACTGAAGCGTATACCGTACTGTGCGTAGCCACTACGCGGCATACTACGAAGCGTATTACGTTGCTAGGCACGCCGAATATTTTTGCCATGGTCGTCTGCAATATCATTCTGCATGTATGTTGTTACATATGTACGCGGATAGATAGGGGTAGTGCAAATTCTGACTGTGTTGTGGTCTTGTGTAGACTCAGATAGGATGACTCGATCGAACAAGGCTTCTACGTTGTAGTAACTTTAATGCAGCAGACTATATACGTGTGTGTGTTGATACAGTTGCCATCTTGAGAAGTGCTGTAGTCTTGTCTCAAGACTTACTATCATTACACCTCCCTTTCTTTAAAAAGAAGGTTTACATTCTTTTCATTAAAGTAAACTTATTCTCATCATATCCTTTGTATCAGTTTCCAAATATGTCAGACAGTCAATTTGTATACTTTTCTTTGAAACACTAACTGTACTTTAACAAGTACATGTATCTTATAATAGTCAACGTATATTATGGATCCGGTTGCAGATCTTAAAAGAATATTTATCCAGTCCTTTGTATTAAAAGAGTTCAGTTCCATCACTGGTTCGCGTTGAAGATAATCAGCTGATTATCCAAATCTTGCTGATGAAACATAAAACATAGTTACATTTATGCTATCAAGTTTTTCTGTTTGCTTCAACTTGATCTCTTACTAATTCTACATAAAACGCGACTAATTCTACATAAAGGCGCGAAAGTTCTTTTAGTATTCGCTTTGTTGTATTTAATGCTTTACAAGTCCATGCGTTCGGGTGGTTTGCTAATTCTTCCATGTCGAGTTGTTCTGAACAAAGACGCGGATTGCTCTGCAGCTTCAGCTGGTTGCGCTGGGAATTCTGCGTAGGATGCTGGATGTGCTCGGCTCGTTGTGTCGGTGGTGCCGGTCTGAGATGACGTCTGTTTCTGCGACGGATCTCACCCCTGTCAGTCTCTACCAAGTATGATCTGTTTGGTAGCTTCGACGTGATGGTACCGCGTTGAGCCCATCGGTTGTTGTGCATGTCTTGGAGTCTGACATGGTCACCTACGTTGAACTCTGGTAGGTCTTGAGCGTGTTTGTCGTAATGCTCTTTCTGCTTCACTTTCTGCCGTTCCTTCCTCTCTTTCACCGAACGAGGATCGATGTGCTGGGGATCTAGTAGTTTGTCTACCATGGGCAGGTTTGATCTCATGCGCCGATTGTACAGCAGTTCTGCAGGCGATTTTCCACATTCCAGTGGTGAGCTTCTGTACACTTGCAAAGCTCTGTAGACATCTTGCCCACTGTGTTCACACTTGCGGATGAGATTCTTGACGATCTTCACCGCAGTTTCTGCTAGTCCATTGGACTGTGGGTGATACGGACTTGTTGTTGTGTGACCAAAGTCCCATTCACTTGCAAAGCTCTTGAATTCTTGACTTGCAAACTGTGGACCGTTGTCAGTTACAAGCTCGCATGGAGTGCCTTGACGGGAGAATACCGCTTTCATGTGTTTGATCACTGCTTTGCTTGTAGTTGAAGTCATGTTACAGACTTCAACAAACTGCGAATAGTAGTCAACGATCACCATGTACTCCTTGTTGTTCAACGTGAACAAATCTGCAGCGACCTTTTCCCATGGTCTGTTCGGTACTGCATGGGGTTGTAGACTCTCCGTCTGTTGTCTAGGCTTGTACATCAGGCATGAGTTGCAGTCTTGTACCATTGCAGCTATGTCTTGATTGATCCTGGGCCAATACAAGACTTCACGTGCACGTTTCTTGCATTTTTCTATGCCCAGGTGTCCTTCATGGATTTTGCGCAACATCAACGGTCTCATTGTAGCTGGTACGACTATCTTGCTGCCTTTCAGGATCATGCCTTCTGCTTCTGACAGCTCGCTTCTGATGTTCCAGTATTCTCTGACTGCTACTGGACACTGCTGCTTTGTATTAGGCCACCCATCTCTGATGATGCCTAATAGCTCTTGTAGTGTGTTGTCTTTCTTTGTCTCTTCGACAAACTGGCTGCGTCTGTTGGACGTAACTGGTAGATTCATCATCACAGCATCGACATGGACTCTGATGTCTTCTTCTCTGTCAACATTCGTCTCGGCCTCTGGATCTACCGCTCTGGACAATGCATCTGCAGTGTGCATGTACTTGCCAGGTGTGTATGACACTTTCAAATCATATCGCTGCACCCTGATGAGTAGGCGTTGAATGCGAAGAGGACAGTCACAGAGTGGTTTGATGAACAACGGTATGAGTGGTTTGTGGTCAGTCTCCACTTCAACCTGTTGTCCATAGATGTACTGGTGAAATCGTTCGCATGCGTACGTTATTGCCAGCAGTTCTTTTTCTATTTGTGCATAGCGTGTCTCTGCATCGGTCATTGCTCTTGATGCATATGCTACGGGAACCCATTCGTGATCATGTTGCTGCAGTAGCACTGCACCGAGGCCATTCTTTGAAGCATCTGCTGATACTTTTGTTGGTTTTGCGCAGTCATAGAAGTGTAGCACTGGTTGCTCTGACAGAGCTTCTTTGAGTTGATGCCAGGCTTTCTCTTGTGCGTCTTGCCACATCCACTCATTTTTCTTGTCAAGTAGACTTCTGAGAGGGGCTGACTTTGTGGCTAAGTCTGGTATGAACTTCCCTTGGTAGTTGACCATACCCAAGAACCTTTGGACGTCTTGTTTGCATTGTGGCCTTTCCATGTTTCTGATGGCTGCCACCTTCTTCGGGTCCGGCTGGACTCCCTGTTCGCTGATCAAGTCGCCGATGAATGTCAGCTTTCCAACGTCAAACTCACACTTGTCTTTGTTGAGTTTCAGGTTCACTTTCCGGGCTATGTCAAGGACCTGTATCAGCCTTGCATCGTGCTCCTCTTGGGTGTTTCCCCATACGACTATGTCATCCATCATTGTGTTGACACCGGGAATGTGTGCAAACAAATTATGCACTATCTTGTGAAACACTTCTGGAGCACTGCAAACGCCAAATGGTAGTCTCAGAAATCTGTACCGTCCGTACGGAGTGATGAAAGTGCACAGCTTTGAGCTTTCGTCATCTAGTTCGATCTGCCAAAATCCACTGGACGCATCTAGTTTGCTGAAATGTTTTGCTCCAGCAAAATGCGCTGTGATTTCCTCCCTGGACGGCAGTTGATAGTGCTCTCTTTTGACTGCTCTGTTTAGATCTCTTGGATCTAGGCACACACGGAGTTGTCCGTTTTTCTTTTTCACAACCACGAGCGATGATACCCAATCAGTTGGTTCATCCACTGGTGTGATGACTTTCATGCGTTCCATTTTGTCTAATTCATCTTTGAGCTGACCACGAAGTGCGAATGGAACTTTCCGGCATGCGTGTTGTACAGGTATGGCACTCTCTTTCAGTGTGATGTGATGTTTCCCTGGAACACATCCTAGCCCTTCGAACACGTCTTGGTAGCTGTCTGCTACTCGTTTGTTTGTTTGTTTGACATTCAATACTCTTTTTACAAGCTTCAATTTGTCACATGCTTGTAACCCTAGCAATGGTTGGCGTTTACCTGGAGTGACTAGAAACGTCATGTTGTGAGTTGACCCCTTGTACTTGACCTGTACAAAGCAACGACCCTTCACCGGGATGGCTACCCCACTATAGCCTGTCAACTTCACTTTAGCTGAATGCAGCTTTGGTTTGGGTTTTAACATCTGATACACTGAGTCTGGAAGGAGGTTAGTCTGAGCGCCCGTATCTAACTTGAAATCCACTGGCCTTTCATTCACCACAAGATTTACCATCCATTCATCAGGAGAATCTGCTGACTCGACAACATCAACCACAAAACCGTCATTCCCTTCCTCCATATGTTGCAGTTCGTTTACTACTTTAGCAACTGGAGTACGACAACACTTTGCAAAATGATTCTCTCTACCGCATTTCTTGCAGATCTGACCTTGTGCTGGACATGCATTTCTACTGTGCCTATATCCGCATCTACCACAAGCATATTTTGATTTCTGACTTTGTTGTTTTGGACCTTTGTGTGATGTTGAATTGAACGACTGTTTCTTACTCCCTAGAGCATCAACTGAGACTCTCTCACCGGTGGAACTCAGCTCGTGGGCCTGAGCTCGAGTGGTTTCAGCAGCACGACAAAGCTGCAACGCCTTCTCTAGCGTCAAATCATCCTGCCTCAGCAAACGTTCACGAACACCATTGTCCAAAATACCACAGATGATTCTGTCCCGTATCAGACTGTTAGTCAACTCTCCGAACTCACACGACTGTGCGCGATTGCGCAATTCTGTTGCATAGTGATCAATATTCTCACCGACCTCTTGTGACCTTGTGAAAAATTTGTGCCTCTCATACGTCACATTTCGTTTTGGCATGCAATAGCTCTCAAATTTTTCCATCACTTTCTCAAGTCTCATCTCATCACCAGAAGTGGCAAATGTGAATGTATTGTATATGTCAAGAGCTTTGTCTCCTATGACATGCAGAAGCATGGATGTCTGTGTTTTTTCATCTTTCTTCGACAGACCACTAGCTACATTGTACAGTTCAAACCTCTGTTTGAAACGTTTCCAGTTTTCTGCTACATTTCCTGTCAAGTCTAATGGCGCTGGCTGGCTTAGATAGGTTGCCATAACTGCAATCTTTTTTTCAGTAAATCGCTCTCTGAACAAAGCTTTAATCTCTTATTCTACTCTAGTGGTATCTTTTCAACCCGTCAGAACAACGAGATAAACAATTTCATTGAGCAATATGCCGTACGCACTATGCGATGTCTCTACACGCACATAGTCATAACATGTACACAATAGAGTGCACTGTGTGCTGTATGTCATGCACCATACATAAATGCACTGCACTGGCTAGCCAGTCTGATACACACGTAAATCACACTCAATATCGGAATGTCTGCACCTGTTTGGGGCCTTGATCCTCAGAAATGGACATTTTCTGAGCTGGTTCTTGGACTTCTGACACCATGTTGTGGTCTTGTGTAGACTCAGATAGGATGACTCGATCGAACAAGGCTTCTACGTTGTAGTAACTTTAATGCAGCAGACTATATACGTGTGTGTGTTGATACAGTTGCCATCTTGAGAAGTGCTGTAGTCTTGTCTCAAGACTTACTATCATTACAGACTGTTACCCTATTTGCTCCACATCTACAACTCTCATCTACTTAAAATCACGTAATATTGCCTGCATCGTTCCATAATACGCGATTCCATATTCCGCCGCAGTGATAAACGTAGTATACCACTGCCACAATATCGTGTATGAAATATATATTTACTGGTCTATATTTTACTCGGCATTAAATGGTTCATAATTGTTTTCTCTTACAACGAATGTAGACTGCAATACATAGATATATTTTAGACCTTTCTTAATAGCCTATAGTGGTGTGTTAACAGGAAAATAAGACATGGCAGATGATGATGGTTGTAAATTTGTAATGTTGATGAAGATGATGATTGTTATCTTGATGATGTGTATGATGATGGAGATGGGGTTGATCATGGGGTGATGATACTTAACTGGAAAGACGCCGCATCCCTTGAAAGTCTTGTATATAACGTTGTTCATAAAGAACAAAACAAGCTACTTTAAAGATGTCAAATAATCATGGAAGTATCGAGTAATCACTAGAAATACCTGAGTTATCACAAAGAAAGGCTGAAGATTAACACACACACACACACACACTCTCTCTCTCTTTATCTCTCTCTCTCTCTCTTTATCTCTGTTTCTCTTCCTCCCCCTCTATCTATTGCTTTCTCTCCCTCTCTCCTCCCCATCTCTTTTCCTCCTTCCCCTCCCCTCTTCCACTCTTTCTCTCTTAGCATATTTCACCTCTCACTTTCTCTGTCTCGATGACCTCCCGCACTCTCTTTTTATCTCTCTCTCTACTACATGTACATGCATTATGTCCCTCGGTGTGATACATCGCGACGTAGTAATTTTCAAGTGGAGCGAAAAAAGCAAACAACATGAAACATTGCAATCGTTTACTTTATTAGATCCACAAACTTAATCATCGTTCTGTAGACTAAGAAGCAGACGAAAGGTTGGAAAAGTTACAATCAATGTCGTTAATCTATCTTGCATTTTGTACTAATAAAGAGTAAATGAGGAATTCTCCACAAACAATAGAGTTCGGTGATGGTTAATTTGTACAGGAACGAATTAACCAGAGGAATGGTGAAAGGAGAAGTGCGAGGCGTATTGAATCGCATCGTGATAAGTGAACACAAACTCAGAAGACGTCTGTTGTCGCATTATTGATGTATATAATTTGCTTCCTCGTGAAAGCGACCTTCAAGGTACATGTATACATGACTGGAATACAATCGTCATTGTCGCTGTCCTTCGGAGATAAGGCAGCAAGTACATGTCTGTTTTCAGCATGATGTCGGCTCATCACCATACCTGATTGATTAGCCTTAGGGCGTAACATGACCAGACTATTTAATCAATACCATGCCGGAAGAGGCACGATTCCTTCTCAATTCTCCATCTTTCTCCCTCAAGGGCGTCACCAATTACTGATCAATACGACAATCGAATCCAATCAAATATTAAAGAATTTGTTCTCTGCCTTCTTCCTCAACCGATGAACTTAATAATTCAATATGACATTTACCTTTTTAATAAACAAATCATCTCTAACATAAAAAGAACAGAGGAAATCAAATACATTGTAGCATGTCCTTTGTTATGAATGCACAATATCATGTTTAGCTGATGATTAAATGTTATCAAAGAAAATTAATATTGGGTAAATCTTATGACTCTCACAAACTGAAAGTATGCAAAACTAGGTAATATCAAGTCCATAATTACTGCTCATTCACATCAGGTATAGATGTAATCACCAGTTATTTGTCAAAAAGTTATGTGATACAGATTGTCACTATAATTGGCGGCTTTGTTCCATAGCGTTGCTCTTTAGTGTTGGAGCAACAGGATCATATACCCAAAGTTTTTCAGAATCAGATCACGATATTTCTTTAACTGCAGTAACTTGCTCTATTCTGATATCAAAGTTGACTGAATATATTTGAATAACGTGGTGTTAGTTCTTGGTGTACAACTATCACTATTGTTTCGTTTTCAGCCATTGTTTTTATGGACATAACCAGGCAAGCAAATATATATTCTGCTGACACACTTGCGCAATGATTTACTCTAGGCAAGAAAATCCATTTTTGTTTGTGATTTTAACCGAATTGTGAATAAGCTAGGCCTATGTTTTGTAAATCAATTGTATTTGGGAGTTGTTCAAGATCCACCCCCTCGCAGATCTGAGCTGGCGGTACAGACCGAGCATGATTTGTATTCGTCGTCAATTTTACATCATTGGAATCCCATGCCCGTATGCCAAAATCTGAAATGTCATCACCATTTTCTAAACAAACGCGTAGTTATCGTAACATTTTGTCACCTCACTGCATGACGCATCAATGTTTGTTTTCCATATTGATGTTATTGATCAGTTGAACCTTCTAGGTGCAAAAATCATAATAGAATGTTGGTGAAGGCTTCCTTTAATTTCGTGAATGAATGATTATGGTGAACAGGAGTTTCAATGGAGCCAACTGATCAGTAAGAGCCCTCGAGACAAGATATCGATTCTTACTGGCCATGTTCAAACAATGGCACGATGACGTAGCAATGTGGGGCCTCGTTACGGCATCATGTCCAGACACGGGCTTAACAGTAATGTTTGTGCATGCGTGACAAACTACTGGTCTATGGGATTTGTGTATGTATAAGTTGTGCCAAAATGCGCCTATAGCGAAAGAAGGTTAACCACCTGATATAGTGTATAATCCAGGAGGAGGCTGGGGCATGCTACAGGGGACGTCATTGCATTGTGGTTATCATTATGTAGCCAGTTAAGAGATTCCAACACGACCTCACCGTTTTTATAACAATAAAATATAAGAAAGATATTGGTTGCTTTTATGTTTTGTTTTTGTTCTTCTGTTTTGTTGAATATTTGATATTATCAACAAGTTGAGAATGAACATGAAATGATGTGGGCTGCATGAATACGGCTTTATGCAAATTTACTGACGATTTCATTTATTGTTTTTTTTTCTCTCACCCCCCCCCCCCCCCCCCTATATCTTTTTGGGAAATACTCTGTACGTGTGCCACCTCTACTTCCCTCCTTTTCATTCTTCTTCGCCCCGTCTTTCTCCTACTTTTCTTCTCCGTGCTCCTCGTCCTCTATATTTGTCCCCCTTCTGCCCACGATCAGATGACAAGAGCGAGTTGTTCAACCCTAACTGTCGTAACGTGATTCTGCTGGACAACATCAGAGAAAGGTGTCATTGCGATGAGGATGGTAGGTCTATGCAACTATGGCAACTATACCGCAAATTGCGAAAATACATTAAAGACAGCCCGTCCCTTTTTCGATCACCACAAAACAATCGAAACATTGGCAAAACATATAGAGAAGTGTTAGCAAGCCGTATATTCATAATTTGAAACTGATACGTAGTGTAAAATTCAAATAATGCACGTAAACAACGTCTGACTAATAGTCTTTACCTCAGGCTCTTAGCAGTTTGTGTTGAAATATCTGCTTTATCGATTAATCTGTTTATTAAATTATAAAACGCATTATGAAAAAAAATTGTTCTATAGAAGGAATCATCTCCAAAGTTTGGCAATTACTCATAAAATTAGGATTTCACACATGCATAATAACCACATAAATACTGCAACAAAGACTAATACTTTTTTCGTAGTACGAAAAAAGTCGGTTTGAAATTTAACGGCTGGATTTTTTTACAAATACAGAAAGCTTCAACATGCTATATATTCTTAGAAGTGGTCTTGAATCACACTTTCTTCAATTTACGATCGTGATAGACGATTTCAAATTTGAAGCTTGCAAAAGGGACGGACAATCTTTAATGTTACGGTTGAATTGCCTAGTTTGTTTTAATTGAGCGAATTTGACAAAGTTCTCTCTCCTTGATGAGGGTTAGGTGCGTTTGGCACTGGTGTGGAAAGCCAGAGCAGAAATTAAAATTACTTCCAAATTGAATTTCCAATGTACATGTTTACCGTTTGTTCACATTTTCCAATGGACAGTGCTCATTCAAGTGCAGATCTCAAACAAAACTTAAAATCATTATTTGATATGAATCACACCTGAACCTTGGTCGATGCAGTATTAACGGCACGGATAGTTGGAGAATTAGAGTAAAGCAAAAAGCAATGAAACATCCGCGGAAAATACGCCCATTGGTCAAAAATCTTTTCATGACGATTTCCCACCGCTCATGAGGCAAAACTAATAATAACTCAGAGCTTCGGAATAAGAATTTATCGTTAAACTGCTGCAGAATATAGGTTTTGTTCATGTTTTTATTGTATTTATCTGAACTTTGCAGACGTGATCGATCTATCGGATGAGAATGGCGCTGTGGCAAACCTGCCGGCTCACCTAGATGACTATGGCAAGAACTTTCTGGCGGACCGTGGATCCTTCATACTGGTCAGGGTAGAACGTAAGTAGTGCAGTCAGCAAGACAAAGGATAACATGGAAATATAATGAAATGAATGAAATATAAACAGATGTTTCGACCACGGTCAAGATGACCCCATATTTTATGAAGCTACGCCTTTTTTGAATAGGCATTTTCGTGATCTTGGTTTTTGAAAACGTAAAGCGGTGACGAATTTCTAAAAGGGAAAGTCGAGCGTATTGATTATGAGATGAGAATGAGGCATTTGAAGCCGTCTTAGAACAAACTATAGTCTTTAAATCGTAAAAGATATCAAGTATTTTAAAGGATTTTAATTACCTTTAAAAGTCGACATGGCACATCTTTTGTCAGATGGGAAATCGTAACCCTGATATCGGCTGACATATGAAAGTAGTAAAAGATTTTACAAAACACTTAATGAGGTCTCTGCTTGTCTGTATAGAGAGCTGAACTCCTTCTATGCCACCGCAAACACAGTAATTTGGTCTGGCAAGCAAATGGTTAGACTACATTATCTCTAAATTAAAACGACTTCCCTATCCGGTTGCCCGTGATTCCTTGTTTGACATGAAGCGTTCTTCTTAGCCATTTCGTAATTGCAATTGCGCATGAGCAGATTATTGCTTTTAGTAAAGGACTTCAGGTCATTTTCCAAACTCACAGAGTAACATGGGTATTCATTAGATAGTCGACCACATTTCAATCTATTATCATGCAATTATGGCAACAGCTATTCAGCTCTGAGAAGGTACCACCATGTGCACCTGTTTCTATTGTTGTTCGGGGCAGCCTGTAAAATGTCTTTTCATCCATCATCCAACACGACTTCATGAAAAACAATCCCACTGAGCAGTCTAGTAAAAAGTTTATTCAGTGCATTGTCCGACCATGGTGTAATTATGAAATGGTCTGTTCTGCACAGTCGTAATAGTCTACGACTGGAAATGTGACATGCTTACGTATGCAAATCTCATGGCCGGGTCCTGCGGTTTAGCCAATCACAGAGTCGTACGATTGATCGGATCGTGGCGTCTGCAGTGGGCCCTTGCAATCTTCTCATTGGGTGTACTCTTCTAATACCATTCCATCTAATATCCCTTCTACAGGAGACACTGAGGAGGGGGATGATGATCGAGCTGTATACATTCCTCTCTTACAGGGGATCGATGACGATAAGGACTTCCTATGTAAGTTGACCACTTTTTTTATACAGCAGCTTTATCATTGCCACTTCCTGTTTGTATAGCTAAACTTAAATCACACGTGAGCACAAAGCAAATCATTATATTACACGGTGGACATTGGACTTATTAATGTTTATAACTCATCACACTATCACAATATGCAATGCATGTGATTCTTTGAAAGGGACTTTAATTGAGAATTAAACACATGATTTACTTAAATTCGCTTAAAATCATTCTTTATACCAATTGAATTGGTTACATTATGGTCTTAAACCTGAAATAAGAAGGACGATTCTTGAACTGTAATGTCATCGTAAAACATTTTGCTCCGCGCATAGCGTTAAGTCCGTAAAAATAGAAACATTATTTCAATCTGCTGTACACTGTGATTGCTTCTCTCGGCAGTGCGACTCAACCCGAAGCCGTCGAAGGGAGGTGGTGGAGGGAAGGGACGACGGAAGGGCGACCGGGCTGGCTCCCCGTCCTCCGGTAAAGGCGATCGGCGGAAGAATCGCCAGAAGCAAGACTCGCAAAGCCGACGCAGTGGCGGAACAACGTCCAGAAACACGCCGTCAAAACGATGATGTCAACTCAGAAAGTTATATGAAAGAACATTTTCCTTGAAATTATAATATAAAAGAGAGCTATAATGTTCTGCTGCGAGTAAAAGAGAGTCGGTGAACAGTTTATCGACAAATTGAGCCACCGAAGAGCACATGATTTTGCCACAATGCCAACGATCGGGAATGTTTCGTAAGGTACTCGTACAAATCCCATGACCGGGTCCAGGGATTCAGCCAGTCGCAGCGTCGTTTAAGAATGACCCGATCGTGTCGTCTACGGTGGCGGAGATCTACGATTTAAAAAAAAAAGTCTATTTTATTCACTATTAATACGTAGTTCGATGATGTTTTAGAAAATAATAAATAAACATCTGATCATTTGGAACTGCGACGTGTGAAAACAGAAAGATGTCATATTTAGAGAGCAAAAAGATTTTGTGAAAACGTAGAGAGAGAAAAGTATATTAATAGCCTATACGGATCTATTCTCCCTCATTTTTAAGGTTTCCACATTCTATGTTACATACATAGACATAACTAACCATGCAGATACATAATTGTTGTTTGTAGTCATAACTTTTACATGAGGAACTATGGCAAAGTAAATCTACTGCCTATACAATCTATATATTGATTTGATTCATGATGGTGTTTAGTGTGAAGTGAATTTGATTATTGTAGATTGTATTATGTATGGACATTGCTGATTAAGTTATTGAGTACATGCAGAGAGGTGTAAGGAATGGAGTCAGCACGAAGTGTAATTTATTCCTACAGCAGTCGTGTGCATTGATGTCACAATGGAATATTTTACGCGTTTGGCTCTTTGATCGAGGGAAATCCGCCGCCAAACAAGCATGACAAAATGTAGGATGCATTTTGAGGAATATATATTCTGTATGCGCAGAAGATTTCAGAACCACTACATGAACTGAAGTACATGTGCAGTAGTATTACATCTTATAAAGATACGATTCTGTGAATTTCAGATTATATTGTTGCTTCGTTTTTGTGATAAAATGAGAATACTATAGAAAACATGCCAGAGAAATGCCTCCATATCACACATTTCCAAATAATATTTCCTTAAAAATATCTTGTAAATCGTTTATTGAGTGTTTCATCTTTCATGGAAACAACCTCAATTTCGTGTGCGGAGGTGTCCGAAAAAATAACAGACCAAATTCTTTCTACAATTTTTTTCAAAGTTTCCCTTCGCTTACCCCAAAACTAATTCACAGTGTGTGTAAAAAGATCAGCAACGAGCTCCCAGCGAAGGCTGAACGGTTGGCATACTTCTCAAAACAGATTTTCTTTTGTTATTCAGAGGAAGGCACTACCTAATTAGAAATACAGCTAGTTGTTTAAAACACCTGAATGTCTTGGATTTTTATGAGGCGGCGGACCTCATAGATCAAAGGAAGTCTATCCGAGCGCAGTCCATCCATGATAGGTCCATGGTACATGTAAAGTTTGTACATGTTGTACCCAGGCCAAGAAATCGGCAAGCGTTAACATAATACGCTATGCCGTCTGACCGGAATCGTCAGAAAATATATCCTGTTCATTCGTGGTTTCCGAAAGAACTCGTACGCCGAGCTTTCTCAACGTATTCAAGTCGTCTGTATACTTTCCACTGGCAAACAAGTTTACTGATCATAAAACATATGCACAGAATCATACATGTCTGTTACCTTTAAAGGGCCCCTGTCATCAAAATGAATGTTGACTTCTGTTGATGCAGCTTAATATGTATATAACAAAATAACTAACTGTTCAATGGAAATAAGTTTCCTATATTTCAAAATAAGTTTTCTATATTTTTTCTCAGCACTGATAAGCCCCGCCTCCAAAATATCCTCCAACTCAAGATTCCCCTTGTGACATCATCAAAGGTAGAAATTAGCAGGATAATAGACATGAATTTATGCACAAACTAAACATTGCAATATGACTACCAGCATTTTCTTATAATAGCATCACATAACTAACACATTTCTGACATAAGGAAACGATTATTCCCACATGTAAGTTTGTTATATGGTATTGTGTGAAGACATGTGATGCTCTTGTGGGCAGGTGGAGGTAGTCATTGTAATGTATAGTTTGTACATAAATTCTGCTTATAACCCTGCTAGTTTCTACCTTTGATGATGTCACAGGGGAATCTTGAGTTGGAGGATATTTTGGAGGCGGGGCTTATCAGTGCCGAGAAAAAATAAAGAAAAAATATTTAAAAATATAGGACACATATTTCCATTGAACAGTTAGTGATTTTGTTATGTACATAAGTCGACATACATTTTGATGACAGGGGACCTTTAAAGGTACAGGACGTCAGAGGTCAAGATCACGGGACCCGTTGTCATCATGATCATGGCTGAACCGTTCTGCAGTGAGCATACATCCCAGTGTCGCTTTATTTAATGGTCAACTGAATGAATTTCTAAATAGGCCTACACAGTGGTTGAAATTAAACGAAACCGGGACTAACTCAGTGTTGACGGCAAAATGGCGTTATCATTGATTACTACCCCTTGTCTTAAATATCAACATCCATTTGTATCATGTGGTGTGAAGTTTATGGGAATTTAGAGGTACATCAAAAATGCATTCAATCGCGTGTTATAATAGTTTAAATCGGCACTTTGCACGATTTGCACAACGGAAGATGACAGTAGCGTGACAAAGTTTTAGATTGCTACGACCGTGACTCTTACAAAGATCAGTGGACTGTGACGAGGAATGTGCCTTCCTATACATCCAAGTGGACGTGACGCAATTGCGCATGCGTCGTATTATTAAGAGCAGTTACATTGACACCTACAGTCGTGACTATTGACATGAGGCTTCGGGTCGTACCAATATTGTGTTTGATGTGTTGTTGGTCTATAGACCAGTTCACTAACATATTCAAATTGTATGCATACCAGTTTAACAAAGGTTGCCCCTGACAACCGGAAAGCTTGCCCGAGGTTTGCCCGGCATAGCAACAACTAAGGTATGCAAAGTGGATTCCAAGTACTGAAATACCATTGCTAGGTGCAGGTCAATGGAATAACTCGTTACTAGGCCCCTAGGGAAGAAACATCCATAAATTTGACTACATTAGTAAAACGGTCTATTGTCACCTGGTGGTTTTTCATACTCTCAATTATTTCAACTCAGTCATCAAACAGATGAGCTTTGTAGTTAATGATATAGTTGAAATGTACTCTTCGAATTGTTTGGAATGTGTTAAGAAATTATACCAAAGAAAAGGACTTATTTTGGGTGCATGAAACACATGTGTATAATTGTGTGCATTTCAAGAGGCTTAGAGCGGGCATAGTGAATTTTAGAGATTTTTCAGACGTTTTTGACCTTGTGAGAAATAGGTTGGAAAACATTCATGTGCGCAAGTTTAATGCAGTGGATGAAGATATTAGGTGTTAACAAAAACGTTTTAGACATTTCAAAAATAATTTGAAAATGTAAGCTTAAACTCGACTCAAGCTGAAATTGACATATCATGAAGTCAAAGGATGTCAAATACATGTACTGTCAAAGCAAGTGTTCATTATTATTCTTCTAGTAATCCTTGGAATATTTAATGAGATTTTCATTTTTGGACAAATTTTGACTTCAAAATTTGTGTGTATAAGATGATTGATTCACAACACGACAACGACGATTGTGTATCACACCTGTCGATCCATTGGCAACTGTCATCAGTGTCATCAATAATGCATGATGCTTCTGGAAGAAAATAAGTTGTGAGTTGGCATGTGTGATGCACAATGACCATTGTTGTGTTCTGAATTAATTATCTGATACACACATGTTGAGATCCAAATATGTCCAAAAGTGTAAATCTCATTAAATATTCACAGGATTATTACAAGAAAAGTGATGGATGTAATGTCAAAAAACCAGCCCCCCCCCCCCCCCCCTAAAAAAAAAAAAAATGACATCACTTGAATTTAAATGCTGTCAATTTTAGCTCGAGTTTAGTTATAACTATGTTTTGAAGTGTCAAAAGTTATTTTTAACACACACTATAAGCTTTTTCAGATTGTGTGCCCGACATAACCAGCATTATGATAAAGTGAAACCATGCGTCACATAGGGTGAATATCGTACATGTATCCGTCTCATCCATCTGTTCCTTCAATTTCGGCACAAAAACGGTCATCAGTAAGGTGGCACATGTATCTGTGTGTTGTCTGAATCATAAGATGTTCCCAGATGCCTATTTGATTTTTTAAGTTCTTTTTTTTTTTGTAAGTATACATGTATAATGGAATTTACACAACTTCCTCCATGTAGCTGAGGTCTACAAGAAGGATTCATTATCATTTCAGATGCTACCTACGTGGTGGTTCAAGTGATTTTTGATGGAATATGATACAAAATAATGTAATATGAAGTTATTTTGAAGTAGGTGAACACCTTGTGTCTATGTATTCCTTTGTTTGAATTGTTTATGGTTCTGCGTATGTACTATGTAGCTCCAGAACACCTTTTCGAAACCAACCAAATATTTTTGCATGTGTGTGCATGAGGATGTCTATTAGTTTGCACTCGAATAAACAACATCTTGCAAAGAACTCTACAGAGTGAAAGACGGAATTTATTCATGTTGTTATCCTCAGAAGATATTACACATGATGTACACATATACACATACATTATATTATATATCTTTATAAAGCTTTCTACGGACTACACCTACATTGACATGATGTACACAAACTTGAACAAACAGCCTCCACAGACATCTGTATAATTTCATGTCATGAAGTTAATCAACAATGAACAAAATATACAAAATATTAGCTTAAAAATTACAAAATGTTGGCTGCATATTCAGCCCTTAGTCAAACAGATCTTTGGTACGTACATATGTATGTACATCAACCAAACTGATAATCCACTGCAATTCTTACAAACCAAATTAGTACTTCTGATTGAAATTCTGTTTTACCATTTGTTGATTGCAAAAAAAAAATCTATAAGTGATAAATTATGTACACATTGATTAATTCATTAAACCGATGAAAGACACTTGTAATACTTTTAATGAAATGAATTTAACATCTCATTAATGGAAAATCAAAATAATAACCAGGGAGCATTTATAATTTTGATTTGATAAGAGAAAATGAAAAGTTTTTTAAATCAATCTGTGAGATGTTTTGTGCTTTGTTACTAAAAAAATATCTAGAATGTACTTCACAATTTTTCTGACCTTTGGCTTAAATATGTAGACAAATCCAAGTACATCTTAAAATTCAAGGTGATATTTAAATAGACAGCCTGCACTGTTGGTAACAGTAATTGGTTTAAGATATTTTTGTGCAAATCTATTAAATTCTTAGACAGGAAAAAGACGTTATAAACATATCACAAGCCCTTTAAAGGTAGCCCATCCCGTTTGCAGACCTAATTCTTGAAGTTCCCTGACTTTGTCATCATTTGAGAGAAAGAGAGAGAGTGGCTATATAACCTTTCCATGCAAAGGAAAAAGCGTAATATTCGGTTTTGAGGAAATAATCTTCTATAATTGATCGTGCTTTCTTTTATCATACCACAAATAGTCAAATCTCAGTGAAAACTAGTTAGATTTTCATTTATTCTACGGGAGTTATAGTACCTCTGACCTTAAAATTTCACAGTTACATGTAATACCCCAAAGATACGTGCTAAATATGTGCAAACTTTCGTGAAGTTTGCAGATGTTTTTAAAAGGGACGGGCCATCTATAAGTGACAGACAAAAGGCTGCTATATCAGATTTGTGTGTGAAATATGACAGTGGTGCATAAACATTTCAAGCAAGACTGAAACCCATAAAATAAGTCCAATTGAATTAAAGTGACAAAAGAAGACCAACAGATCAATAATTATTTCAGAAAATCAGACATATGATCGGGAAGTGATTTGTGTTCAGCCATCTCTAATCAGTAGCCCTACAATCTTGCAAGTTCTGCAAAATCTCTGTAAATTCAAGGTAGACTAGTAATGTTCCGGGTATTGTCGTTAATGCATGATACACAAGGGCAATGCAAAATCTGTATAGGATTGCACTGCAGACCATTATACATGCCAGTGACAATGAATAATCATGATGCATTGCTTGTAATCATGATATTAAAATATTCACAACTTCTTTATGGTATGTCTAATTTACCTCAACTTGTTGATATGCTCCTCCAATTTTCCAATTTTTTTTTCTTATCCCATTCCACATATTTACAGTATTTCAATCTGTGATGTTTTTACCTCAACGTCTCTGGAAAGAATGATCCTAAGAAATTATTTGAGCATTATAACTTGATGTCTACCTGGAGTGTGCTACTGTTTACTAGTCGTAGAGTATAGGTCTTAGACTGAACTAGTCTCACACCATAATAGTCTCACAGTATAATGCAGTATAATGAAACTTAACTGGTTCATCCCCCCCCCCCCCCCCCCCCCTCCCCCCATGATCTACTGTGTGGTCTCTGGGGTAGACTCTGAATCTTTTGTTTCAGTTCCTTCATTTGTACATAGGATTTGGACTAGAGTTACAGTGTAGTGCACTGTCTTAGACTGGACTCGTCTCAGAGTTTTGTGCATGTCTTAAATTGGTTGACCCTGCCTCCATGACTACTGTGTGGTCTATTGGGTAGACTCTGAATCTTTTGTTTAGGTTCCTAGATAGGACTAGGATTTGGACTAGAGTTACAGTGTAGTGCATATCTTTGTTATAATGCTTACATAACTTACATAATTTCTTTGTCTTTGACAGTATAGTACATGTCTTAAACTGGACTAGTCTCAGAGTTTTGTGCATGTATTAGACTGGTTGACCCTGCCCCCATGACTACTGTGTGGTCTCTGGGGTAGACTCTGAATCTTTTGTTTACGTTCCTAGATAGGACTTGGGCTAGATTTACAGTGTCGTGCATGTCTTTGACTGGACTAGTGTCACAGTTAAGTACAGGTTTTACACTGTACTTGTCTCAGAGTATAGTGCATGTCTTAGATTGGTTGACCCTGCCTCCATGACTACTGTGTGGTCTCTGGGGTAGACTCTGCATCTTGTGCTTGGGTTCCTGTAGGGAGCTGAAAGACAGGGAGCGAGGGGCGTCCCCGTGGTCCTCAGGGGTGGCCGTGTTACCCAGTGACGTCTGATTAATCTTGTCCGCATCATCGATGGCCTTTTTCAGGGCATTGGGATCACTGCGCTCATTGGTCGTCTGGTTTCCTTTCTGTTGATTGCAATGGATGTTCAAATTGGTGTTACAAGCTACAGAAATTCTCTCTTGTACAATAGAAATGTCATAACATGTTCATCAACATATTTGCATACTGGCTATGACATGGTTTCCTTTCCATTAGTTGCAATGGATGCTACAATCGGTGAAACAAGCTACAGAAATCCCCTCTTTTATGGCCCAACTTTCATATCGTGTACATCAAAATGTACTGGCAACATGGCTAAGATATCATCGTAGAGCATGTATTTTAATACATGTACTTAAATGACGGTAAAGTGATTCAACGAAAGAGAGAAAGCAAAGGAGAAAGAGATAGAGAAAGATAGAGAGATGTTTCTATGAAATCAATCTTGTTTGTCTTACAAGAAACTCTAAATACAGCTATATTGGGTTAATCAAGTACCAAAATGGTGTTGTTATATCCATTGTTATGCAAGTCTGTGGTTCTAAACAACACATCACTCAAGCGAGAGTTTCAGGCACTCCAAATGAGAGTCCCTGCTAAAATCACCGCTGCTTGCTCTACCCACATAGTTAAGAACCAACTGCTTTGATAATGTACTCATATGACATCACACTTTAGTACTCAATACAGTAGAGCCTGAGATCAAATGCACAGTGATTGCAATCAAATGCAATCAGCTCCATACATTAACTGCAATCTGACTGCAATAGATTGCAATCAGCTGTGATGTTGATCTCAGGCCCAACTGTACACTCCAGCCATGGCAGGTAGGCAGTGTCGGTTGATGGGCTCACCTGAGCATCCGTGTACAGCATCTTGGCTCCCTTGCCCTCCAACACCCTGATCTCTTTACCATTGTAGCCTTTTCCCTTCAGGTTCATCGTCTTCTCTTCAATCTGCTCGATGGCCCAATCAAAGTCACCACTCGTTTCTGTGCAATCAAATCATATCAACCAAATTGAAAGTCAGTGTCTAAAACAAATGTTAGTTTCCCAATGATATTCCTTTTTTTCTCTCAAGCATTTTAGTGCCAGGGTGGCTACGGTGAAAAATTGTGCACTTTTGTGTACAAGCACCAAATTTGGCACATATCTTCAAAAATCATATTGGGAATGGTATTAGATAAAGAGGCATTTCAAAATATTTTCAAGGTCGCCTGGGGTCAAACCCCAAAGAGGCCCACAGGCCCTAATTTTTCTTTTTTTTTTCTTCTTTTCAAAAAAGCATGGCCGGATTTTAACAAAACTTGATAGGAATCATGGTTAGGTAATATGGACCTTAAGTTGTTCAAGTGGGGTTACACAAGTGGCAAAGGGCCAGTTGGGGGGGGGGGGGTGAAGCCCCAAAAAGGCCCCCATGGGGCAACTTCCTCTCATTTTTTACTCTTTTTTTAAGAATAAATGACTGGACTCCTTCGGAAAAGAGGACCTTAGGTTGTGAAAATAGGGTACCTATCTGAATGGGGCCATGGCACATGGGATAGAATGGTAATTGGTAAAATAATTAAGTGTCAATGGAGAGATAAAAATAAATGCGCCAATTACATAATTTAGATACATAATGTATGTTATATTACGTGTTGCAACTAAATGCATGTCTATAATGGCTATCTATATTTGTATAGAGTCATAGTGATAAGTCTTTCCACCCAATGCAAATTCTGGAACAAATATTTGTTTTCAAATGAGAAATTCAATAAATAAATAAAATAAAATGAAATAAAAAATTTTTTAAAAAAATACATGTTTCATTGTATTATAATGCAAATAAAACGAGACCACTCATATATTATAATTTGAGCTCTCCTGTTCCTGCTATAGATACAGTAATAGAGTAAGGGGCATAATATCAATTTCTGTAATATAGTTGAACATCCTGTTCAAGTATGACAATGAAAGGTAAATAGCTTACATTAATAAATGACAAGTTATTTTAATAGCATACTAAAAATAAAAATAGAGTAAGGGGCATAATACCAATTTCCTTAGTACCATTTCAGGTAATTATTCAAGTATTACAATGAAAGGCAAAACTTTTCATACGACCAGAATTTTCACTGTTTCACACACTGTGAAATCAGGAGTCAATCTTCACTTACTTTATATTCTAAATGTTTTTTTTGGTGCACAATCAGTTTCAAATGTGAGATCTAATGCAGACAGCCACTAGTTTTGTCTATGAATGATTTGTGGACCTTCATGTGAGAATGTCTCCTACATCATTAGAGCCATAAGGCAGCCCTACACTTACAATGGAGCACATGACCCAACTTCCCATGTAATTCATTACAGTCAAGCACTATACAAAAGCATAGAGCTGACGATTCTCCGTACCCCATATTGGGTAAATTTGTCCCATAATGCAACGTTCAGTAACATCTGGAAGTATTCTTAAAGTCATACCCATTTCAGGTCTGGTATATTTGTGTATAAGACCGGAGGTGGGTATGATCGACTGCAAAAAATGTCTGGATTTCGCTACGCTGTGGAACAACTTTTCCTTACATGCGGTATAGAGCTTTGATTGCAATCATGCAGAGAAGTTGATCAACAGCTCCACTGCATCATGTGCCCTGAATCTGAGATCAGGTAACCCCTCACCTATTTTGTGCATGACCAGTTTCTGCCACTCATGCTGGAGGGCTCCCTCAGGGGGCCACTTGAGCCTCTCCAGGATGAAGGGGAGGACGGGTTTGTTGCGCTGCTGCGCCAGCTGCAACACCGCCCCCATGTGTTGGGTCTCGCTGATCTCAGGCCCCATGCAGCATACCACCGCCGTGCACGCCGTCACCTGGTCGTCGATCAGGGACGAGATGGCGGTCGAGTTGAGCTTAGCCTCTGGGAGGAGAGACGTGATCAGACCCTTCTCGTCCAGTCTGTGTAGCAGACAGAAGAAACATCAATATTCAAAATTTCATTAATCAATTTATCAATATTACTCCAAATGACTTTTAAGGGGCTGCTTTTTAGGCCTGATATCATGAAACAAGCATACTGAACTACATGTACATTTTGCATTTCTGCCCTGTGAAACATAAAATTGCATTGTGGGAGCTATATTATCCTGAAAATACCCCCCCCCCCCCCCCCTTTCCCCCCAATGTTATATTGACATGGTTGTGTTGGTTCATGGAAGTACATACACTAGTCAGTTCACACACAAAACTTGCAAAACAACCATGCCAGATGAATGGTTAATTCTAGAGTGTAAGCACAGAATTAGCCAGGTTTAGAGACATGTTAACCCCTTACCTGGCCTGTATATGCGTTGCTTCATTGTATCTGGCTGGATCACAATGGATGTAGATGGTATATTTCTTCAGATGATTGTCTGGTCGCTTGACGGCAGTGGCCGGTCTGGCTCTCCTGTCTTCAGCTGTCTGCTTGTATTGACCTAATACCAAGAAAACCAAAAGAAAGGGTTTCAGTCTCGTCCACATCTGTAAAGCCAGAAATCCTGCATCCATTTATACATACCAAAATGATGTATTTCTTCACTGAATTAAATCGATATCTCTGATTTGACGTGCTACATTCAAACATCCATACAACTGTAGTATATTTCAGCTGATGACAAATTTATCAATAAAATCTATTACATTTTCAGCTTCTTTTTGAGGATGTTGTCCTTTTCATTGAGGACGAGGGTGCTATATGTCTGTATTTCAGCTACATCATAGCAAACTTGCCACTCACAACAAAAGTTTTGCATGACATAATCAGAAACACTGAGACACTGAAACATCATTAACTCCTACAAGGTTCAAATTAATGTCTCTGTGATATTAGCAAAGAGAAGGTTAATAAATGCTATTCATGAGTGAAATAAAAGTACATACTGAAAAAGAGAATGCAATTAATATTTCATTAAGGAATTTGCTTTCTCCTAATCAACATCAGAAGTGGACCAAGTACATCCCACTTTGTACCATATCTTCATTTAATGCAGAAAAGATACCATCTATCCAAAATTGGAAACAACTTCACACATTTTGAGTTAAACACTAACACAGTTGATGAAATTAAATTTATACATCACACTATATTTCACTATGGTACATTTCCATCCTAAATGACTAAATAAGGTAAGGAGTTACTCCACATTGATGTTGGCAGCAGCAACTAATACATATATTGTGAATTATTTTCTAGCAGAAAGGCCTCGAGGTATCACGCCCTTTCTAGAATGACTTACCCATTTGCAAGAAACGGTTAGAATCACTATGCTTAAAGGTAAGGGGTGCTAGTATTAGTGGTACTGACTGTGGGACCCATAACCCATAGGGGTGCCATTTTACCATGACAAGGAGTTCCAGTCTCGTGCCATTTCAGGATATCAAGGAAACACCCGGTAATTACAGCCCATAATCATCACCACCATTCCTCTTTACCTTTTAAAATACTGTATACGCCATATATTTTGTGGGGTTTTATTTCCACGAATTTTGCGAATATGGACTATTCGCGAAATTAACAACACGCGAAATTATAAATACTACGTGCTCGAGCACATGTAATACTAGTACTCCATCATCGCGAATTTAACCACTCGCAAAATTGTTGTGGAGTTCTGATTCATGTGAAATTAGACTTGCAAAATCTTTGGCGCATACAGTAGTGAAATTATGGGTATATTTCAAGATGCTGAGTGGGACACCCATTATTTTATCTGGAGGGTCTGCCCTTTGAACATATGTTCTGAAGCAGAAGGGTACTTTAGATGGCCAAGTGGAGTTTTAGTTGTGCTGGTTTTGTACAAAAGAGAGAGAGGACATTGGGCAAAATATCAAGTAGCCAATACAATAACCAAGATGAACATTGCTGGTAGTCAAGCAAGATATCTTTATCTACTTGGCTTGCATTGTTAATTTTCAGCCCCTCCCCATTATAACCATTGAATTATGGCTACTGCCCAAGAGTAAGAAATCCTTCGTGCCTTGTACATGGACTCTGTGCGAGAAAGAGAAATAACAGGAATGGATCCTACAATCACCTGCTTGAAAATCCTCCAAAACATATTTTGGAGCATACTTTTACTGATTCTCGCAATATACTTGGAAAGAAGAAATCTTTTCAGATGACTCATATTGCCTGCGAACCAAATGTTAGCACTAGAAAGCTCCCAAACTAGACTAGAAATTGCTGAAACACTAAATGCCACAGAGACAGGACACGAAGCTAACCAAAATTTGTTATTTACTTCCAACTCATTTTCCCTCTTTTCTAAACTTCTCTAATCAAGTCAACAGTTGTATAAAATTTGCCATTTAGTTCTGTCATAAAAGATTGCTTCATATTTTCTTTTCACATTTGCTTCTGTCTAAAATTATGTAATGCCATCCGCCACATGATTGGGGTCACAATTTTCTGACTGATTGTATTCAAACAAGTTACGAGCAGGACCCATTCTGATCATTTCACCCTGGCAAATATCTGATCTTTCTGACATACCTCGGCGAAACTTCCGTTTAGATGGCAAGATAGGGCGCATGAGATATGGAAGATATAGCACAAATTCTGTAAATGCAAACAGATAAAGTACAGGTGTTGGTTTTGAGCCTCTGACTCAAAGTACTTCCTTAGTCTAGTTTTTGTATATGAAGGAACTTAAATTATTTTTTTTACTACTGCACTAAGCAAGCAAGCAGAAAATGAAGCAAGTAGAAGTTTTTATGAAAAATAAATGGTTCCCATATTACCTCAGTAAATGTTGATGTTCCATTGAACTCTAAAGACAGTGGCACTATATTGTTACCTCAAAGAAAATTCATTTAATTGAATGACCCATTCTTAAATAAACAGTAAATGCAACTGAATGCAGACATTTTGTGTTCACAGGAGGGTGTTAGGAAGTGATGAGCACGAGGAATGAAAGCACCTAATCTATAATCTATGTAGGTCAGTTATATTAGGATCCATTCCTCACTAAAGAGAGGTACCTAACCACTGAAAGCATTAGTCACAAAGTGTGTGATGGACAGTAAAGGTGTATGGGGTCTTTGTGGACAAGATGTTGCCATAGCACAACAGACAAGTGAATGGGAGGAACACAAACTCACACACACACACACACACACACACACACACACACACACACACACACACACACACACACAGGAACAGAGGTGAGAGTAGGGAAAGAGTGGTTTAGAATAAGGTGAGATAAAAGAAAGGAAAGTGGAAAAGAGAGGAAAAGAGAGGAAGAGGAAGAAACGGGAAGAGAGATAATGAGTGAGAGAGAAGTAAGAAGAGCAAGAAAGGGGTATAGAGAGGAAGAAAGTGGAAATGAGAAAGTGTAAGAGTGATGTACAAAAAGAGATATAGAGAAGCAGAGAACAAAAAAGGAAGAAAGAGGAGAGAAGAGCAAAAGAGCAAAACAGGAAAAGGGAGGAAAAAGAGAAAGAGTAATAGAGAGGAAGAAAGAGAAAGAGAGAGGAAGAGAGAGAGTGGAAGAGGTAGAAACAGTAAGAAAGCAGTAGAAATAGAACAAGACAAAGTGAGAAAGGGAGAGAGAGGAGGAGAACAAGGGGACAGGCACACAGGAAAGTAGAGAAGAAAGGAGTAGTAGAAGGTAACACAGACCCATGAGCTGCAAGTGTGCAGCCATCACACCAACATCACCATGCATACAGGCTGCTGACAAGATCTCTGTTACTGACCTGCAGCTTTACGCTGTTTATCGACTTCTATCCTGAAGGCATCTGCCTCGTCAATCCAGGCTTGCATACTCGGCAGTTCTCTGGGAGTGGAGTTGATCAGCAAGGATGCTTCCTCACCTGTAGTTAAGCAAACCAAACAGCACGATGGCAACGCCACTTTTGAACACAAAATTGGCAGTCGGACATGAATTCAATTTGGCATATTTCACTTATTTTGTTCTTCTGCAAAGTACATAGAGAAGATCGAAATTCAAATTGCATCCTTGAATATTAACATACACTGTCAGGAGTTTTGCAAGTACTAGAATGAGGTTTATATGAAAATTCTTTATTTCCAGAAGGAATTACGGCCCCTCCCCCAATCCCCATCAGTAAATTCAAAAGGTCAGATTAGAGTGGTTCAACTTGCCTACATTTCTATAGCTTCATGTGTTTGCCCGCTCCACATAGATTTTCCAAGCTGCAATTAAGACGTTCAACAAATCTGCAATCTATAGACAACTGTTTATGGTCTGAACGGCTTCTGAGCCCAGTTGCATAAACTTTACCATTAATGGTAACTCTACCATCAATGGTAAACACCATGATAACATCACTTGACAGCCAATCAAATTAAAGAATTCCATAGAAGTTGGCTTTGGTAGTAAAGTTACCATCAATGGTAAGTTTTGTGCAACAGGGCTCTGGTTTCGAATGATATCAAAAAAGTAACCCAGTATATTTCCCTTAGAATATTCATAGGGGCTCTGTGCTGCTTACCATACTTGTAGAGGGCGACACTGGGGTAGAAGCCCCCACCAGGCTGCTCCATGGGCTTGTGGTAGACCACCGCCCCGTTGAGACAGCAGTAGACCACCACCACCTGCCTGGTCAGGTCGCTGGGTACCTTCAGGGCCTGGGGGTAGTACACACCCCACCCCACCCGGTCCCCACTCTGCATCCGAGTCTTCAGCGGTACCACTAGAGGAGGAACAAGAAAGAGGTATAGAGACATGCTTTTTCCTGGTTGTATGGGGCGGTAGTTTTCTTGGAGCTAGAAAACCAGTGCTGGTGCATACAAATGACTGGCCTTTATTTTACCTGTCTGCAACAAAGACCTTTCAGTAATAGGTTTCCCACATTTTGACATTTCCAACTGATATCTAGACCAGACTAGTAAAGAGTTTCATCTTAAAATCATATTTCTGTTTAAAATATTGGTACTGTACTGTCAATATTTGTTTCTTTCAAGAAGTTCACAATTGTTAATATTTCCTCTCTCTTTGTCTGTTATCATATGAAGCTAATTCTTCAATGAAAGGAAAACCTTGGAGATTTTGCATACCCAAAGGTCTCAACACAAGGCACCTTGCTGTACTAAGAAACTTCCATACCTATAGCAGGGGTAGGAGTGTCATAGCTGCTTATGATAGACATGCATGTGCAGTATATGATAGAAATTGCCCAATTCTATCGATCACATGTATAGAATGCACATGTAATGCACTTGATTATTGTAAACTGCCAAAGAAACTAAAGGTACTCATACAACAATGGCCATATATATTAAACCTTACTAGCTATGTGAGCTGAAACAAAGAGCACATAACTTTAAAAGATAGGACTTAACGTTTAGTCAAAACATTTAAATGGGCAGTTAATTAGTTCATATGCTGGTAATCATTTAAGATAGCAACCCTGAACATCAAACATCCAAACATGAACTAGACAGGCATTCTATACTTCGAAGAAGCTAAAAAGTATTTAATTGTGCTCTTCTATCTGTTCACATTTTAATAGTAGGCTCAGTGCGGTTCCCTGAATAGTTCCCCAACACATAAATGAAATAACAACAACGACATGAATAAGTCATGGGCAATTTTTTATTTCTATCCATATTGTACACGTAGCTTACTTTCATGCTTGAGGTAGTCGGTGTAGCCGATGGAGTTTTTGTGGCAGAAGTAGCGTATGTCTCGAGCATCCTTCTGGTTTACGACCTTCTTGTACTTGGTGTGATGCAGGACGTTGGTCAGACCAATGACCGGTGCCCTACTCAAGTTCTGAGAGTCTGACGATGTCTTTGGGCACTCGATTTGCACCTCAAAATAATTCCATTCTGGAGAGGGGAGAGTGACAAAAAAGAGCGATTGGAAATCTTCTTCTGTAGGACGTTTTCAGTGCCTGGAAGATGCCGTTTTATAGGCTAAAGATTGTTGCAGGTTTTACCACAGATTTTTGAATCTGCAATTATAAAAAAGATGTTCAACAAATCTGCAATCTATAGACAACTGTCTTCTGTAGGACATTTTCAGTGCCTGGAAGATACCATTTTATAGGGTAAAGATTGTTGCAGGTTTTACCACATGGAGTGGGCATTAGGCACCCGTTTTCTAGTTTGGAACCTGTCAACTCCACAAGGTTTCAACCATGCTCTTTTTGAGAATGGAGGTGAGCTTTTAAACATGCAGAGGTGCGACTGTGGTATAGACAGAACCTCCATTTAATATTTAAAAGAACGAACAGCCATGGATGGAAAAATTGATGAGACAACTTCTGAACGAGCAGCTAAAGTGGTACAATAATTTTGTCCATGACTACAGATTGATATTCCTAATGATGCAAAGGCACAAAAGAAGGACACATAAAGATGATCATGGAAGGCAAAAGCACAAACAGCCACAGAAAATATCATAAGAAAACCTTTAGATACTGAACCAACTATTGAAGTGGTCCAATAATTTTGTCCAAACTATAGATTGATATTTTCCATGTGGCTAGATATGTGTCATATGAAGGATTAGGACCGTTTGATGCGATCAGCAATCAGAAGGGATACTCACTGTGGCACAGCGGCTGCGGTGATATGAAGACGTTTCCCTTCAGCTTGCGCTGTTTCTTCTCCACAGAGATCTTGCTTCCGTTAAGGACAAGGCCAGGACTCTTCAGCCAGTTCTTGAAGTCATCCTGCATAACAAATCAGACCCAGGCTCAACTAGGTGAATACAAACATTGAACTCAATTCAATTCAAGGTTTTACATGTCACTTTCACAGCCATAACATGTGGCCAACAATTAACAAAGTTAAAGCATTATAAATCAATACAACATATAAAATCATATATGTAGAATTATATCCCTCATTAATATATTCCAGTTCGTTTATGGGTTGAAAGGGTGTCACATGACCACAAATAGATGAACTATTTGAAGAAAGAGAGCTCAGAGGGAAGAAAAGTACTATTTTGTGACGTCAGAGGGAAAAAAAGTGCTATTTCGTGACGTCATGTCAAAAATAGTCTTCTTTTTCCCTCTGGACTATCGATATCTGGGCTATCAGTGATCGATACAATTTTCATCGATTCATCCCAGGTAAATGCGCGACACGCAAAATCTACGTGATGCATTTCTTTCCAGCTGCCTTTTGACGTTTTAACAGAAAATTATTGGGCGCGCTGCCGGAACTCCCGCGGTGTTGCGGCCGAGTGCAACTTGAATTTCCGTTGGTTTGCTCAAGCAAATAACAAAACATCTGTATCGAGCTCCTGTATTCGGAGCTTAGAGCATGGGCACTATATTACAAGGTCCATGGTAAGGATTAAATTAATAAAAAAATAATATATTAATGAAGGATATAAAACAAATATTTCATGATCTTTATTCGGGAACTTTGTGGAATCTATTGGTCCCCTCGGTGCAGTGGAAGGCGTGCAGTACCGCACACCCTCCACTTAACCTCGGTGCATATATATTCCACAAGATCCCTCATGGTCATGAAATATTTGTATACTATCTTGTGCAAGTATAATGGATTATGTAATACTTGTATGAAGGAATCTCAACTTAAATTTTAAGTGGGTTTGTGGGAGAGATAAATGGCCTAAGGTTGGACCTTTTGACATGGAGGAATGCCTGGTCTAACTACATGCTGTTTAGATATATCTTATAAGATATTGATTTGGGTAAGTGGGAGTGAAAGAAGGTGCAACAATGGGCCTAGTGACCTAGTGACCCAACACAGGATAGAGATCTGTAAAGGAAGACCGTAACTGTAGCAACGTCCTGATATGTATCATCATCAGTGACCTGAACCATACCTTTGAGTATGTCAGAAGAATTTGCACTTGAACCATGACATGAAATGTACCTTTGAATATGTGGGAGGAATGTGTAATCTAACTATGACCTGAATCTTACCTTTGAGCACGTGGGAGGAATGTGTAATCTAACAAAGTGCCATTCTCATTGGGCTTAAAAAATCGCAGAGTTAGAAAAATTGCAAAGTTAGGGTGAAAGTTGCCTAGCAACCATACCAAAAGCTGAATGGTCCTATTGTCCCTGTCCCCTAAAATGTTTCTAACTTCGCGATCTTTTAAGCCCAATGAGAGTGACCCTTACGACTCCATTGTACCTTTCACTATGTGGGAGGAATGTGTAATCTAACTATGACTCATTCATACCTTTGAGTATGTGGGAGTAAGGTGTAATCAAACTATAACCTGAATCGTACCTTTGAGTATGTGGGAGGAATGTGTAATCTAACTATAGGCGCATTCTCATTGCACTTTAGAAATCGCGAAGTTAGGGTGAAAGTTGCCTAGCAAACGTGCCAACAGCCGTCCGAAACTTCGCATGAAACTTCGCAAGTCAGAGCGCGATTTTTCTAACTTCGCACCATAACTTCGCGATTTTTTGCAATGAGAACACACAGCAAATAATCACCATTTTATTCATGTGACTTCCGGCGTCTGCTATACAGTAGCGCGCGATTGAGTAGCCAGCTGATATGTGCGCTCCAGTACTACGTACATTACAGGCTAGGCTACTGTCATATCGGATGCGGAGTGTCGTACTAGTACTGCATGTTTCTACCGTGTATTGTTTATTTATCTATGAACGTCAAAGCAAAACTG
The DNA here is from genome assembly GCA_963669155.1 of Arbacia lixula. NCBI lineage: Eukaryota > Metazoa > Echinodermata > Echinoidea > Arbacioida > Arbaciidae > Arbacia > Arbacia lixula. Next base: position 22,919,653 of record OZ022577.1, on the reverse strand, counting down.
TATGGACGGCAGCTGCACTCACTAAACTAGATCAATTCGGTGATGACTGCACTGCGCTACATACTCTACAACTAAGAGAAACTGATAAATATGGTCTTAAAAAGTTGGTCTGTAGTGAAGAGTCGCGCTGCGTTTTCATCTTGACGCGCTTAACGTTGTTATGCACTACATGTAGCACTAGCAGTACTGGGTAGCTGCTGCTAGTACTAGCCACGGAAGATTAATAAACGTGCCGGTAACCTAACGTTAGATCTAATTGTAGTCACAGATGAACTTTGGACTAACCTTATTTGTTAGATGTTAGACTAGCCTAGTCACGGAAGATGTTGAACTGTTAAAGATGTTTACACCACGGGATTGCCCTGCTCCTTCGGGAAAATACTACGTCAGATTGCTGTTTTGTACACGGCGATTGTGCGTATACGCGTACGTGCATTCGAACCCTACTGAAGCTAAATGAATCAATTTTGTGTATGTTTACAACAAACTTCGTGTGAAACGAATTGCATGCCGGGAATGGTCGATCGAGCGTGCTCGATTTTTCTAACTTCGCGTAACTTCGCGATTTTTTTGGTGTAATGTGAACACGATTGTAAAATTGTGAGATTTTTAACTTCGCGATATTTTGGAATGAGAATGGCCCTTATGACTGAATTGTACCTTTGAGTATGTGGGAGGAATGTGTAATCTAACTATGACCTGAAATGTACCTTTGAATATGTGGGAGGAATGTGTAATCTAACTATGACCTGAATCGTACCTTTGAGTATGTGGGAGGAATGTGTAATATAACTATGACCTGAATCGTACCTTTGAGTATGTGGGAGGAATGTGTAATCTAACTATGACCTGAATCGTACCTTTGAGTATGTGGGAGGAATGTGTAATCTAACTATGACCTGAATCGTACCTTTGAGTATGTGGGAGGAATGGTTGGCCTGACAATGGGCCATGTGACCTGGACGGTGGAGGCGAGGCCAGAGAACCCGATGCTGGGGTAGATGTCCTTGTTACTGCCCTTGATGATGCACTGGCCCATCAGCTTTCCATTCTTGATCACCTGCACCACCTTGATCAGGTCCATGAAGTCCACATACACTCCTATCACATCATCTGTTGTAACAAAATGAGATGTACAACCAATTGGACTAACTCCTCATATGCCGTGTGTGTTCTTTTTCAACATTTATGCCTATAAATCCAATAGAGAACAGTTCTGCTGGCACACTAAGTATTAAAACAACGAAGACATCAATAAAGCAAAAGTAACTTGCTCTTCAAGAATAGCTTGCCTATCATATCTCCATCCAGGAAGGAATGATCTCCAGTAATCATAGGCAAATTTGAAGTTGGTATTCACTGCCACAATTCTACTAGTTTACATTTCGTGGTTTGTTTTCTATTGTGAAGTAACAAAAGAACAGGTCATTATAAATAATTGTGGCATGCTTGTTGATGTACCTTTCGCGAATTTCTCTGCGTGGAAACTGCCTGTGCCTCCGAGAAGAACGCGGCCAGAGGAGCTGTAGCCGACCGAGTCCACCAGAGCTCCAGGCATGCTACCACAGCTCTGCCCCTCCCTGCTGATCCCTATACACAGATCGCTCTTCTCACCTAGGTCAAACAAACAATATGTTTCTTGAAGGAAGGTTCTTGCGTAGTTAGAAATGAACAAGGAGTTTTATGCATGATTACACCATGTGGTAGTCCTTAAAAGCACTGTTGGGTTAATTTGTCAGAATAGCTCTGAAAAGAGCTGCTCAGAGAGCAAATGAGAAAAGTAAGAAAACAGATCTGCACCTAACAAAAGAGAATTTTCTTGTAAATAAACAAAATGTGTATGTCACTTGCATTGGCATCAGTGCAACATCACATCATGTTAGAGTGCATATCTCGCAGCAAGATGATTATTTCATGTCCAGATTTTGGCCGTATGTAGGGAATGCCGGGTACAATGTAAGAATACCAATAACCCAGATTTGAGTGATTTGTCACTTGCTTCCTTTTGTCAGAGTAGGGCAGAGATAGAGCAGAGAGGGTGAGAATAGAGTATCCTTTCAGTGAGGTTAGCTTTAAAAGGAGCTGTTAACACAAACTAACAAACAGTATGAGAGATGAGAAATCATGTCATTTAGGGACTCATTCTTGTTTTGTTTCAATAACTGTATCATGTTGAGATCATTCATTTCCATGATCTTGAAAATCAATTAAAGAATAGGAGCAGTGTTCATGACAGAATGGCTCTCTTATGATGACTTGCCCCATAATCTTTACCACAACAATTCTTTAATTTTAATATGGGGTTAACCATGATATGTTACTTGGGGTCCAGTCCAGTATGTTATGGCACTCCATTATTGAGATGGTTTGAAATATTCACATACAACATGCTTAAAAATTGATGTGGGGTAACTATGGCTGTCTTCTCTTCTGACGGTGTACCTGTATCTTACCAGTACAAGCTGCTTTCTATGCGATAGGGTTAGGGTGAGTGGCCATGATCAGGAATAGGACTTAAAGTTATGGTCTGCATTATGGCACAGGGTTTTTGTTGCTTTACTCAATCTTAAAGGATTTTCTAGGTTTTCCTTGTACACGTCAAGGTGATCGAACAAAAGGGGAGTAGACCAGGGAAATGAGAGAAGATGAAATGTCTCTAAATCCCTGACAGCGGGTGAAAACATGCATGACGGAGAAGCGACAGAGACTCACCGAGCTCCTTGACCTGAACCATGAAGTACGGTTCAGATGGGGTGATGGTCCTGAGCAGCTGGAGCAGTTTGCTGACTGGCCAACCTTTCTCACTGACCAGGTCATTCTGGGGGCGGATCGTGTCGCTCGTGGGGCAGCCAATCAGCTCCGAGAAGCGGAATTGACCCTGTTTGACCCCTTCCTCATGCTTGTCTCCCTCTTTGATCATGTCACCCACTGCACACAATGGAAGATATAATGAAACCAGTCATTAGCGAGCTTATGCAGTAATGCCATTGTTTTTTATATACTGCATTAGATTGTTAAATTCCTCTTTATATGCAATGGATTTCAGTTTGAACAGATCTGCTGCAGCATTAATTCTGCTTTAATGAATACCTGCATTAAAAATCTATCTTGAAAAAAAAGGTGTCTCCTGTGAGCAGTCTGTATAAATTTCAATGTCCGATTGAATTACTTCCAAACTTTAAATCAAGTGAGTAAATTAATCTTGATATAATCACAGAATTACTAACTCTACCAAATTCTGCTTTCCTGCGTAGACAAATCAAAATGGCATCTGGGTTGTGTGTGGATGTGTGTCTGTACTACAGTATATGGACGACAGGGACTCACTGCTGAACATGCCAAGACCTGGGAAGTCGATGGCCTTCTTGGCTGCAGTCCTCCACTTGCTTTCATCCGGGAGGGGTGGAGGTGAGACGTCCATCTTGAGATCAGCACTGGCTCCTGGAGAGAGAACGAGAGAGAGAAAGGAGAGCATTCATCCATCAGTTCTATTGCGAACTGCTATCCGACCCATACAGCCACTGCAAACGACACAATATTGCCATGATTCTGTAGTCGTAAGGTCCTATGTCTAGAAATGTGTTGTCACCTTCTTGTATAAATTCAATGACCGAGTCCTGCGATTAAGCCAATTTTAGATTTGCATGACTGATTGCATCATCTGCAATGGCCTTTATGGTAACAAACAGAATGAATAGAATAAATACAATACTTGATCACATTAATTAACTAAGTAACACAGACATTAGTTACAATATCACTTGTTTTCATTTGTTAATACTATGAACGCATATAGCATCAAAATGTCTCAGTTGCCTTCTCTTAACCCAAACAGATAATCAGAAAGCTATTAACCTTTTTCAACAATGCACACATTCACCACCTGCCATTGGCATAATAAATGCAGAATATTTACCTCTTTGGTGGTCACCTTGGTAACACACAAATTATTTTTCTGTAACTTTTGCTAGTGGATGATTAATAAGTAATAGGATTCTTTGCTGCCACCGGTATTATACTTACCCTTTGCCATGAGTACCAGGGTTGGGTAGAAGCCCCCAATTGATTGGTCAGCGTGGCAGTGGTGTAGGACCGTGTCTCGGTTGCGGGTGAAGTAAACAACAACGAGCTGGGAGGCCGTGGATGCCTTCTCCGTATCGACAAGCATCACTCCACACCCTACGGTGTCCCCGACCTTGCACCGCCCAGCCTCACCCAGGTTTTTATCTGCAGATCGAGGCAGAGCAGAAAGCCATACGTTAAACAGTCATTTTACTGAGCCCACAGTCAGAAGAGTACTAAAATGGTGCCACTTTAAGGTGAAATTTCTCAACAGTATGATATGACAGGACTATCAATAAGTGATCACATGACCAGAGGTGCCAACCTCGCTTGACCAAAAATCCTATGATTTTTACCATAAAAATCCTATTTTCGAACAAAAAATTCTAATCTTAACTGCCGTGTACTTTCCTACACAATATCTCAAGAATTGCGAACTTTATTTTCAGTAATTTCCAAGTATACAAGTATGTACTTTATTCCAGACCTGCCAACCTCTGGAGTTCAAAAACTGTATTCTTTAATCAAAAAAGTTGTATTTTACTGAAAGTTGTATTTAAAAGTTGTATTTAAAAAAAAAAAAACCTGATCTAATGCCTCTTACAATTCCTACATCGAGCATTTTTTATGGAGCATTGGCTGAATATGCATGATTTCGTCATGACTGGTGTGTTCGATGAACCAATGAACATCCCCAAATTGCCAATGTGAGATGATGGTAGGATACTTTTTTACTTTTTTTTTTTTTTTTCAATCATATTTTTTAAAGGAAAATCATACTGTCGTATTTACTTCTAAAAATTGTACTAAATACGACAAAATCGTACTGGTTGCCAGGTCTGCATGACCATTCTTATCTTTCATAGCATATCAAATGGAGGTCCCGTGAATAGAAGAGCCACACTGTGCATTTTAAAGATCGCACTTCACATCTTGATTAAAAACAGGGTGAAAACCTGGTAAGTAGACAGAAAGCATATACTGGAAAACGGGGCAATGATGCCACACAGCCCCCTCGTGGTTCACCCCAGAAAGCTGTTCAGCCAACAAGTGTTATCGCATAAGTATTAAGAGTGCTATTCAACATGAAGATAATACAAGAGACTGAGCTGAGAGTCCCTGTGTGTGTGTGTGTATGTGTATGTGTGTGTGTGTGTGTGTGTGTGTGTGTGTGTGTGTGTGTGTGTATGTGTGTGTGTGTATGTGTGTGTGTGTGTGTGTATGTGTGTGTGTATGTGTGTATGTGTGTATGTGTATGTGTGTGTGTGTGTGTGTGTGTGTGTGTGTGTGTGTGTGTGTACCTTTGGATTCCTGGCCACTGCTTTTGATCATGCCTTCCTTCACATTGTAGCCGATGGTGAACTCGGAGTCTCCAGGCAGGCCTTCGTCCAGGGACCATGTGGCCGAAGTGAGACCTATCATGGGTCCGCCCGTCTCCCCTTCTCCCAACGACCCCACGGTCATCTCAAAGTAAAGGCTGGTGTCTGTGGTACAATGGACATCAAATGGTAAAGACAAGGGGCCCATTTTATAAAAAGTTGCTATGATAGCAACTCTTGCTGGAATGTCCACTTTCATTGAAAGAGCCAATCAGGAATCAGAATTTTCACTGTTGTCATAGTAGTTGACATTACAGCAAGAGTTGCTATCATACCAACTTTTTTATGAAATGGGCCCAAGGTGTAGCGCAATCATAACAATTAGAACAATGAACAGTTCAAGAACTCCTCTTATGATCAACCATGGTGGACTTCTAGAGGATCTCCTAAAGTCACATTTATTACATACTGTGTTCCCCTTGTCCATGCGAGTCACAGTCTGTGCCGTACCTGGTTGTAATGGATGAGGAGCCTGAGCCCTTCCTCCCTCGTCTTCTGGGAGAGTCAGTCTTTCTCCTTCAAGCTGCAGGTCATCAGATACCATCCAGTCCATCAGATTAGTCTACAGAGGGGTAAAAAGTAGAATATAAGATAAAAAAATACAAGAAAATGATACTCAAGTTCAAGATTCTTTTCATTCAGCTGAAAATATGAAAACTACACAATTTCCATATTTGAAATTAAAATAGAAGATGGCAGCTTCCTCCAAGTAAGAGCAAGAGGCTTGACAACTTAGGGGGCAACTTGACTATGTTTTTAAGAATGACTAAAAATCTCCACAAAACATGTATTATTTGAAGGTTATTCTTCAGTATCTTTGATATAATGTGTAGTTAAATCAGGTTAAGACAGAATAGTACAAAAAACAACATATAAATCAAACGTATGTATAACAACAAAGTCAACACACAGTGAAACCCATGTAAAACAATCACCATGCATGGATCATCACTTCATCAAGTACCATAGATTTGTAAATAATTTGGATAAAATAAGTTCACTGGCTTGTATGTGATAGAACAGAGGGCGACCTACCATGGAGAACGAAGGGAGAGTAGAGCAGAGCCAGTCTACATGCATCTCTACAGGCCCCCACCAAACGTTGACAGTGGGGAAGAGCTTCTCTGCCGGAAGGGTCACCCAACACCGGCACATGGGACGGCCGTTCTTCAAGACACACACCAACGACTTGGAGGCATGGAGTTGTTCAATGACATATGTAACTGTATCTCCTGTGAGTGAAACAACAATAAAGGTGTTTATTCAAATGTATGGCTTTGGTACAGGCAGGCATTATATGTTTTGATGAAACATGAACATTGGGGGTATTTTACATCATCCAACAGGAAAGAATATCAGTGGATATTACAGAAACAATTGATATTGACCATGTATATCAATGCACGGAAGATGTTGATCATCGTGGTAGTAGTATCGCTAGAGTAGTAATCTGTTGTCTCACGAAAAGGCAAACTGGGAATTGCGACGTTTCGACCGCTACTGCTAGTCTTCATCAGGCAATCAATGCAGTTCATTAATTGTGAGCAATGTTTATGACCTCTTTAGTTTTTTTACATTCATTATGATTCATGGCTCAATTTTCTTTTTCAGTGAGGAAAGACACTGATTAAAAAGCATGCATGAATGTACAAAACAGGAGGTGGGGGGGGGGGGGGCAAAATTAATAGCTACTGTTCCAGCCTGATGTCATGAAATAAAAACACAATTTGTATTATACCCTAGTAGGATGAAGTACCTTTTCGCAAAGGTTCTCTTGCTGTTTACTAGTGCTCTAGCTTGCATTGCAGGGGCTAAGTTACCCCAAGACGCTGTGCATTTTTTTTCATAGAGAGTGAGGCATGCCAAGTTTAATTAAACCTCTAAGTACGAAGCTATTAACTCCCCATTGGTTTGTGACACGTGAATGTGACAGAGCGGGACTGAGACGGTTAAGGGATTACCTTCGCCGTACGGGGACAAGTCTGCAAGACCGCTCCCTCGGCTGGGTCTGGCGACGCTCCCATTGTCGTTGTGGTAGATAATTGCATCACGAGTTCTGGGTCGGGATATATCTTCCTCCTCATTCTCCACTTCTTCAACAAAGGGCTCGTCACAGATCCCAACGCCAACTACTGCATCCTTGCCTGCAGACAGTACAAACAACAAACATACAAGTATGAATAGTTTAATGTTAGTTACAAATGTTATCCATACTAACTAAAACACAGCATCTTTTGCATAGCACTATAGTGCAATAGCAAGGTGTATTATTATTATCATTATCATTATTATTATCATTATTATCTTTGTACTTCATATTGAGGCAAACAAACATGTATTGTGTAACAAAATATGGATTTGCTTCCGATTTGCCTTTCAATAATCTATAAGATAGAGATAAAGCAATATTATTGCACCCAGGATCAAGCAATATTGTCTCTTATAAGAAAAAATGCTTTCTTGTCTCTCTTCTGCAGTCTTCATAAGCAGGTATCGCTGAAGAAGTAATGCATTACATAGCGAATTCCTCAGGCACTGGCTATGCATGTGCTTCAGAGTAAAGCTTCGGCCCAACATGCTGCTTGTGTCTAAATGAGATTGAAAAAATATTCTCTGCATGTGATACAACTTACTCACTCAATGACTGACTGTTCATGTACAAAACCTGCATAGCCCTGCTTACGGTAGGATGACAGCAGAAGTGAAACAGCATTTGTAGCAGTCTTTACTTACTCAATTTCACAATCTTGACGGTGAATGCTGGGTGGCTGTTGGAGAGAGGCGAGCCACTGTGCTGGGCATACACCGCATGATCGAACTCCTCTGAAAGATCAGGTATTCTAAGAATGGCGCCATCTTCTCCCACCTCCACCGATGGGCTATGAGTCAAGGAGCTCATAATCCTTAGGCCCTTGTCCCCTTAAACCTGCAAATATGCATGGAGATTGTAGTCCATTAGCTATAATTTCATTATTCAGATTCAACAAACATTTAAACAATATGAATCAAACATTTCAAATAAATCATTGTCTTTGATATACAGGAGTTAGCATGAGGATGGAACATTGGTAAGCAAAAGCTTGAAAATATCCCAAAGCTTCATCAACCATTTTTAGATTAAAATCAAATGAATCCCTATTTACATAAATATCAGGGGAATTTATACTTCATCAGACATGCTTACTATTGAGTGCATGTGCATGCATATTGAAAAGCCATTGAAACCTGTGTTTGTAGGTGAGAATTGCGGTGCATGATTAAAATGGTTACTTTTGCAATTTTGGGGCCACAATTAAAATCATTCTCAAATCACGTATTATAACCTCACTAAATCCTACCATGCCTACCATACCCTAACCTAACCCTATTCTCGTCTGGATCCTAACCTTATTTCGATGTGTTAAAGCTGTTAATCATCGCAAAAAACAAACACATTGAAAATTAATCAAGAACAAGACAAAAGGAGGAAAATCGCTGTCCGATGAAGTATAAAATGCCCTAATATTTAGTCTACTCAATCTAAATATTATCTTAAATAGGGATTCATTTGACATTTGATGTGATATATGTGTTGTTAAGTTTAACATCTACGCTCAATTATAGTATAATTATACCTTTAACTAAGGTCCCCGTGTCCCCTGTGAAATCTTTGCCACACGCAACATTATCTAGTCAACATACCAATTACCATACCATAGCATACTTTATAGGCTAGCGTTAGCAACACCCTCACTCACATAGGAGACAAACAATGACTGGGCATTCCTATTTCTGGTATTCTACACGACAAGAGCTCACTTTTTTTCAACGCTAATATTTCGCAAATTATCGAAAGGTACCATGGTTTCTATGAAAAATAATAAATACTTACAATTTCAACAAAGTATTCTCACTTTATCTCATGTCATATTGCAAGCACTATTGGAGAAAAGTCTGTTCCTCAGATACACGCATTTATAATTGATTGGTATAGAAGCGATCACTCGGTTTAATGTACACGCGATATGCGTGCATGCATAGCGTTAGCAGCTAGCCAACCACAGAATTTTATACCCTGATCCAGCGGCTGCGAGCATCTTCAAATACCGCTAGCTAATTCAGTTTACCGTGTTGCTATGACCGACCTACAAGCTCGGTGATCGCGCATGCGTCAGAAGTACCTGTGTCACCGCGTCAGGTGACACCCGCGTCAGACGCGGTGACACCTGCAGCATAGGCGGATTCGGTCCGAGGGCTGCTAGCGAGCGGTCCTATGTTCACGGTCTTCGTACTTAAGTTCCATGAAACGCCATATGAAATCCCACAGCGATAGGGGAAAAAAAACGTACGGGTGCAGGCGAAATCAAAACAAAATGTTTATGGTCTGTCAAAAAAAAAAATAATAATAATAACAAAAAACATATGCATCAATGTTATATCGAGTTTCAATCTTTATGAAGGATTAAAATATCTAGGTCTAGTTTATAGAATTATAAATAACCTCGTTGCAATATTCTTCCAGGTGCATTTTTTTTTTTACTATAAACTCAACTAGGAAAAATCACAAAATGTACTTAAGACATACCGTCCAAGGGGCATTATCGACAAATTTCCATTCGTACATGTAATGCGATTTAACGCAAATGGCCAGTGTCATAGGATACGTCACCATTTTTTTTCACGGGGGGGGGGGGGGGGGGGCTGGTGCTTTTTGGATAGAAGGGACAAAAACTTACCAACTTCTGTCTCTTTTTTTCTTTGGGGGGGGGGGGTGGTTGGGCGGGAGGGGGTTGCGTTCGCACAATAATACCCCCCAGCCCCACTGGCGACGACCATGACGTCCCTCTTAATGCCTCAAGGCGCGGGACAATTGGAAGGTAATATGAGTTTTCATATTCAAACGGGCTATCCTTGCACTTATCAACCTGTAAATTAAAGAGGTAATTTCGGTCAAAAAATGCTTGAAGTCAAATATCACAGAAACGTGCTCTTAAAAAAAGTGCTGGGACAAAATAGGACTGCCTGTATTGACATTAAAGTTACGACTGTTTTAATGGTACGAATACTATGGTTTTATGAAGTCAAATTTGCAACTCAGTCATGTGGATGCGGTGTCTCATTTTAATCATATTATTTTGAACTATATTTTGAATGGTAAATATGTATTTTATTTTGAATATTAAAAAAGAAAGTCATTGCTTTGTCGGAACCTTTTTTGAATTTTCAGATCCATTTTTTTTTGTAAACCCGCGTATTAATCAATCAAAATTATATCATCATTAGTAGGGAACATTGGGATTTCGCATTTCTAGACTTTTCATATTCTTTAGATGTATTTTCTTCGTACGTCATTGATTTATGTGTGAATGTGTTTTTGGTTACAATTGTATCAAACTATATGTTAATTATAATAACCACAACACAAAAGTACCCCCCCCCCCTAAGGTTTTGGGCAAGATAATTTGGGAGGATTGTTCCTTAACTTATTGACTAACTTATGTGTGAAAATCCAATAAGTCATGCATGAGTGAGCAAATTTTAAAGGCAAAATGTCACTTTTCAAAAGTCACAAGGGTAATTTGGGGATTCTGTCATATGAAATTTTGATGAATTCCATTTTTGGTGCATAATTTATGTCCTTTCAATGTTTATCATCTACCTCTCGATGCACTAACATCTATCCCGACACTGTCTTAACCCATTGGTCTGGTTGTGTGAGCCCCGTTAAACAAATATTCATCACTCTTGAGTTTGAAACTTAAAAAAAAACTTTAGTTTGGTGAAAAAATAAAACTCTGGATATTTTGACAAAGTTGTATCATGACCTGTTATGTAAACATAAGAAGTAATTTTCGTGTCATGATTGAGTGAAAACACATTAAAAATCACACAAGAAATGCCCCAAAATGAAACGTATTGTTAAAACGGCATGAACAATTACCCATGTGAGTTTTGAAACGTGACATTTTTGCCTTTAAAATTTGGCCACTCCGATGCATGAGTAATGAATTGGATTAATGTGATTTTCACAGAGAAGTTATTCCATAAGTTAAGGAACAATCCTGCCAAATTATTTTGCCCAAAACCTCTTCGATAAAAAGTTATGCTATTTTGATAAGGGGAGGACTTTTTTTTTTTTTTTTTTAGTTTCCGAGGCATGCCCCCCCCCCCCCCCCCCCTGCGGCTAAGAGGTGTAAAACACAAGAGGACAACCCTAAACAATGAAGATGGAAACAATTAGTACTAATAAATATACTATCTAGAAAATAGTAAAATGTTCGGTAACACCATGGGGTTGTGTTCGTATTGGCCCACTTATGGGGCGAAGGAAGGTAAAGAAAGCGTGAAAAGATGAACGATGATTTATTTTTTTCTTTACCCCTTATCCGAAAGAATACCACATGGTGTTACCACTTAGGCCTACCCCAAGTGAGAGTTTTAGTATTTTCTAAATAATATTTATCAGTAGGCCTATATACACTCTCACCATGGACACATTTAAAGTACATGCAGTATGTGATATCAATCAGCGGGACAAGGATCCAATTTTAAGCCACTTCCTCAAGTCATGTGTCTATGATACTAGACTAGCGCCTGACTTGCGGGTGCAGGTGTAAACATAAAACAGTTACCGGTGGTCTTTGCACTTTCAGACTGGAGGGTCTCTTTTATATCAAAAAATCCTTCAGCTAGGTCTCTACCCCATATGCTCTACCCCCTACCGTCATTGACAGACTGTGCTGACTATTGCCGTTAGGGGCGTATAGCACGAAACGTAATACATACATGTGCATCAGTGCAGCATTATACAGCATGCGTGGACAAATCCAACCCTGACTGTACACTGTACCGTGTATCCACATACATGTGGGTGAACCTGACCTGGCGAGCTTGTGTACTGTAACTGGCCATCTTTTCCTGTAAATATGATATCTGGAAGAACTGCTGGTGTTGTGGCGGGAGTGGCGGGCACCCTATTTATTGGCTACTGTATATATTTTGACAGGAAGAGAAGAAGTGATCCCCTATTCAAACAGAAGCTGAGAGAACGTAAGTTGCAAGTTGGATGGTCTCACGAACATGTCATCGCTTATCAATCTGGGCATGGTTGCATCATTATATCGGCATACTAGTATTACTCGAAATTAACTCATTACTTCATTGCCGTACTCATAGAAGTAGCTCTACGTTTCTTTTGTTTTAGTTGTGCAGTTAAAAGACTTAGCACAAATCCATAACAAACCATCATGACTGTGTCAAATTGTCAACCCACTTTTTTGACAAGTTGCCCCACTTGTTCTTCCCAATCCCTTACTGCGACCAGCCCGCTCACGCAGTGAGCGGGCTGCGTTGCACCGAGCATTGGTGCAAGGTAGTCGAGATAAGCAGTGATGATTTTGGAAAATATCATCAATTATATTGCGCAGAACTTATAGCTATTGGACACACTTACGAAGAATACTTACATGAATACTTCCGTAGTTGCTTTGAAGATGAATTTAGTCCATGATGGGTTTTTTTTCTTGAAAACGTACCATGGTACGGCGGTCAGAATTAATGCAGCTGGGAAACATGTATCTGAAGATTGCCGACTTTTTGAAGTTTACGCGCATGCGCCAGTTCTCTATACGATTCGTGTGTGTTACGTTTTCAACAACAATCCATTACCGTAGCACTCTTTTCACATCGTTGTTTTTTTCTTTTTTCACTATTATTGGAACAGATTTTATATTCCAATTTTTATTTCATTATATTTAAAATTTTATATTGGAGCATTTATTATATTTTGCATATTTATGTTTGTCCGTAATTTTTTGTTTTGTTATGTTTTTAAGAGCCACTTTTTTCAACCCAATAACGCCATCCCGCTAAGCTAGATTTCAGTGATGGTGCAGTGGTGCACGGTATTAGGAAAGTTGGAAGATTCGGAACTATTTCTCTTACAAAATCCTTGATCCGCCACTGAAGTTTATAACATAGAATTTAATCATATTTTGGTCACTTTAAATGACACAATTAATGAAAATCAGGTTGATAATTTGCACAATCAAAACAATAAAAAATCACTTTTCTCATGCATATTCATCAATAGCGCTAAATACGGTCATCAGAGCGAAAGCGTCATCATCATGAATATTATTTTGCGCATGCCTACGAAGTTATTAAACAGCCAAGATGGCAGTCTGGAAGGGACTTCGTTTTGTTAGACCATGATTAGACAGACACATTAAGGGGAAATTGGTAACGTTACTCAATATTTTCCATCATTTTCTTACTTCAGACATATGGAAGTTACATTCAACCATTCATATAATGTGATAAATATACTTGAAATGAGTAATTCATCCATGTGCACGGGTCGATTATTCATTAATCGCACCCGACATTCCGGGAAATCGGGGGCGAGCCCTCAGGACGCTCCCGCTGCGCAGGAGCAGTCCCGGGGCTACCCAATCCCATGAATGATCATGATGATCGATTGTTCACCCTACCTAATACGTGCCTTTACGGTTCTTGCATCGCAATGCATGGCGGGACGGAATTCTAGTACGCGAGCGTTCAGCGATCGCTGCGGTCATATCGTTTACACGCTCATGACGCTAGCCACGGCGAGCGAGAAGTTCAATATTATTATTTTCATGTTACAGATTTGTTATGTGGATCGGTTCCGACGTGAATACTTTCAGTAAATCTGAATCATATTTTAACGATAAGAACTTTGATTTGTATTATTGTACTTTTTATTTATTTAATTTTATTTTATTTAATTTCACACATCACATCACAACACACACATCTTTGCACATATGGGACTACCACCCGAGTCGCGACGACGTCTCGAATGTCTCTCTCTTTGCTTATTATTTTCTCAACAAACTCTTTATAAATCATTATTTAGATACAATAATACGAATCAAAAGTTCTCATCGAAAAAATACAATTCAGATTTACTGAAAATTATCACGTCGGAACCGATCAAAGTAACAAATCTGTAACATAAAAATGACATTGTAATCAATGACCGCAGCGATCACTGAACGCTCGCGTACTAGAATTCCGTCCCATAATGCCTTGCGATACAAGAACCGTAAAGGTACGTATAAAAACTAATAAATAGTAATAGGCTCTAGAATCTACCTGATTTCTTTTAAAAGATGGTTTGTAAAATGTATGTTTGTCATACAGAGTAGACTGTAGACTATACAAATCTAGAAAAAAAAACAAATGAAGGGGAAAAGGTCAAACTTAACTCTGATCGTATCCGAAACAGCAATACCATCACATTTTTTAGTCATCCCAAGCTTTTTGGTCATGCCGCATAGCCTAGGCGCATCCATATGTACATTTGTTCTTGACATCAATTCATTTTTTTTTGCTTGAGAGTTTATTCCTGAATTTCTTCCATAAATGATTCAGAAATATTACTTAACTCCCAAAAGAGTATACTACACTATGGAAGGGAAAGGGAAGGAGCCACAGTTTTAAACTGCGGCTCCTTCCCTCTCCTCTCCCCTTTCCTTTTCCCTATGCCAATTCCTCTGAGCTGTTGTGTAGATACAAAAAGATGAATGTTCAAACTGTTGTCTTGAGGTCAAACTGATCATACACTGTCTGTATCTCCCCAAAATATGTATTTCATTGAAAATATGTCTTCCTCTTTTTGACAATTTCTCTTTTTGAAAGTATAAATAGCCCATTTTGAGCTGTTGTGTGAGGTGATATGGATTCGACAGGGTACATGTAGCTCTTTTTGCAGGTCAAACAACATTTGGCAAAAACACAGAAAATGGAAGACCACTGAGCAATTAACTGAATGTTGCAACAAACAAAACTATTCTCATAAGTAGATCATGGTTGTTATGTTTCAAACATAAACAGGGATGTTTTTTCACTTGCTTGAAGCTATGGTGAGATTTCAGATTAAAGTTAGGCTTCAGCAGATTTAAATTTTGTCCTTCAGTATTGATCTGACTTTCGGTTTCACGTCAATGGCAAAGGAAATGTCTCCATGTTAATGTTATCGCAAAGAGTTCTTTACCAAATGGATACTGTAACTGTGTGCTGTTTTGTTTTTCACATTCAAGTTCATATTATTGATCATGATTTTATGATAATGATTGATTTTATTTATCTCTTAGGAAGAAAGAAGGCAAATCAAAACAAGACGGGAGGAGGAGGTGGAGGTGCTGGACCTAAAGATATTCAGGTATCTACATTTTTTTTATCAGCAGCTGCTCTTGCTAATATTAACCTCTGGACCATATTACAGGCAAACCCCGTTATAGCGAGCACAGGTATAGCGAGAACCCTGTTTATGCAAGGACATTTCTTGGGTCCATATTTTTTTCCTTCCATAGACCTACTTGTATTTTGTTTTCATATAGCGAGATCGGCTATAGCGAAAATTCTGCTCTAGCGAGGCAAATTCCCATCCTAAGAATAAAGAAAAAGAAAGGAAATTGACCCCGTTATTACAAGCACTCCCTTCAGTCATGCCGCCCAGTGAGGGAAATGCAACAACAGCACAAGCAATTTTCTTTGCGCCGTTTAACACTGATCAAAGACATCGTGCAAGAATACACACACACACGCACGATCACACATGTTAAGCATAGGTCCACATTTACGTACGTGCGTTACTGCACGCCCCCCGGCCCCGCACCCAACCATCAACACATCACGCACGCACGTGGCAAACACAGATGTGACACCACGCATGTACGACCGGCCGTGCATGAAATTTGCATTCAATGATCATTCGTTGCTTTACACGTGGTCCTGCCAGCAAGCGCGGCTGGATAACTGAGCATCCCCGCTGCTTCATTTGTTGGTAACGGAGACGATGAAAGTGTCATTACTTACATTTTCAACTGTGCTGTTAGATATTTTAGTGAATTTATAGGTAGTGAATTTGGTTTAGAATGCTTGCAATGACATTAAAAGATTACAGTCTTAGCGGTAAATGTGTTTGTGCAGTCCTATATATGCATTTCTTTCTGTACGTTTTGATCATGTACTGGTATAGCGAGCAATTGGCTATGGGGAGGAAAAAGTGTGGGTCCCGATCTCCTCGTCTTAACGGGGTTTGCCTGTATAGGCATAATATGAAGCTTCCATCTTGATATGGCACTAACATGAGTGAAAGAACTTAGAGTTACAATTACACACATGAACTTTCTATTTTGGTCTGAAATAAATAAAAAGCAATTTTCTGACGTACATGTACTAGAGGACACACACTTCTTACTCCCTTTTCTTTCTCTGTGGTGAGGAAGTATTGCTTCTTTTCTTCTATGACATCACAGTCCAGTGGATTGGTCTTCATCACTATTCCAGCATCCTTGCCACAGTTCATTGTATGTCTGTGCTCAGTTATTAGAGTGGAGACTGGTGTAAAAATGCTGCTCAATGGTAAAAGAAGAAAATTGTATGGTGCAAATATCTACTGGTATAAATAGAGTTCATTCATGCTAACTCTGTGTTTTTAGGGTGTATATTACAGTGTAAAGCTTGTTCATTTTAAAGATAAGAATCACTCTTGTCTCCTCAAAGTGATTATGTCAGTGTAACTTGTACTGACTTGTTCCTTGTCCTTTTCTCTTTCTTATTTATTTTTTCTTCTGTGCTCATTTTCATTACACTTCATTACACTTCATTACACTTCAACGTCTTTCCATTCTCCTTTTCCACTTCCTCTTCCTCCTCCTCCTCTACCTCTTCCTCCTTATCTTCCTCCTGCTTTTCCTCTTCCTCCTCCTCCTCTTCCTCTTTGTTCTTCCCCTCCTCCTCCTCTTCTCCCCCTCCTGTTCTTCCTCCTCTTCCTCCTCTTCCTCCTTTTTTCCCCCTCCTATTCTCCCTCCTCCTCTTCCTCATTTACATCTTCCTCCTATTCTTCCTCCTATTTTTCCTCCTCCTACTACTCCTCATCTTCCTCCTCCTCATCTTCCTCCTCCTCCTCTTCCTCCTCCTCCTCTTCCTCCTCTTTCTCATTTACATCTTCCTCATATTCTTCTTCTTCCTCTTCCTCCTCCTCCTCCTCCTCCTCCTCCTCCTCCTCCTCCTCCTCCTCCTCCTCCTCCTCCTCCTCCTCCTCCTTCTTCTCCTCCTCCCCCTCCTCTTCCTCCTCTTCCTCCTCCTCTTCCTCCTCCTCCTCTTCCTCCTCCTCTTCTTCCTCCTCCTCCTCCTCCTCCTCTTCCTCCTCCTCCTCTTCCTCCTCCTCTTCTTCCTCCTCCTCCTCTCCCTCCTCTTCCTCCTCCTCTTCCTCCTCCTCCTCTTCCTCCTCCTCCTCTTCCTCCTCCTCTTCTTCCTCCTCCTCCTCTTCCTCCTCCTCTTCTTCCTCCTCCTCCTCCTCCTCCTCCTCCTCGTCCTCTTCTTCCTCCTCCTCTTCCTCTTCCTCTTCATCCCACTCCTTGTCCCTCTGTCTTCTGTGCTCTCACTCCTTCCTTGGTAGCAGCTGCCAGACCTGAATGATGCAGAGGCTGTGCAGAAGTTCTTCTTGCAGCAGGTGCAGATGGGAGAGGAGCTCCTAGCTCAAGGTATGCTAGTAGCACATGTCCATTTATGATGGTCATGGCAGGGTTGTCATTACATAGAAAACAAGTGGCAAAGACACCACGGGTCATGTCCAGAAAGTGATTGTGAGCAACACATTATAATTTACCACACCGCCCAATAAATCAGTATCAGTCTTAATATTATTGTTTTTGCTATCTTTGAGCCATGCGTTCCATGGTTGTGTACCACGCATCCAGCACATATCTGACAAGAAGTGAAATTTTGCCCTTTTGAGCCACATGTAAAAAATTGTCTGTTTGTAGATACTTTTGTGATTTTGCACACAGCCAGATTGTGCATCCTTGCAAAGTCAAGTTAAACCCATGTTGAATTTCCGTTGATTTCCTCAAAAGCTATGGACAGCAAATAAGCTGTTTCCTTTAATGTCACTGTAATCTCTGTGGAGTGTTTCATTTTGTTCTCTACTTGGCTCAGCATTTGGATTTGGATAAGGTTTAAAACCAATATACTTTGCCCTATTTGGAGTGAACTTTATGGGACCTTGATGCCTAAGGAAGTACCACTTCCTAAAGGGCTGCACCTTTCAGGAAGAAGTATCATTGTCAAGAGTACTGATTTTACTGTGCACTTTACAGTGAAAAAAATACATGGGAGCGATGAACGATTTCGCTCCCGTAAGCTTTGAAATCGCGATTGGCAAACCCAATAGAAAGAGCGATCGGGGGAAAAATCGCTCCTGAAGATCATGTGTACATATAGACTGGCTTGCACAGCCGTCTACGTCCACCGTCTTCCCTTCCTGGCCCGGGCCAAGCGGCAAGTACACTGTATAATAGCGTGCACGTTTTACGAGCGGGGTATGGAAAGCCAACTGCTTCAAAAACGTGAACGATCTTACGTGAAACGTGAACGATCTTACCCCGTTCCGGGGCTATAGGGTCTAAACGGGTGCTGATGCAGACCTAGAAATAACTTTTTTTTGGACGAATTCAACGGCAAAGAAGGTTAGGGTTAGGTTTAGAATTAGGGCCAGGGCTAGGTTTAGGGTTCAGATCCATAAAATAAGTGCCAAAGTATGGATGCTGGTGCCGAGATCACTATGTATTTTGCAAATGATGTTCCAGTGATCTCTGCATCAGTGCAGTCACGGTGGACAGTAATTGAGGTGGAAAAGTTTGAGCTGTGAAAGTGTAATTAGGTGATAATTCATTTTTCTTCTCAAGGGTCTATTTCATCAGAGGAATTTTGAGCTTTTAGTCCTTATTTTTGTTTGTTCCTACATGTTGAAAATACCAAATACCCACCCCCATGAGTCCCACAGATGGCACAATAAAATAAATGACATTATGGCAATCATTCCTTTTGATGGTAGAAGAAATACGACGCATGGCACATTAAAACACAACAAACAATACTTCAAATTCAACATAAATTACAAATGATATGCTTCCTTTGTTAATTTTTAAAATGGCTCTTGGAAATTTGTGACCAGTTTGAAAAATCTTTTCTCTGGCATTTTATGTTTTCGTCATTGTTATACTCGTTATGCAGACAATGTGTAAACACTGCAATGTCATAAGATTGTAGTCTTGGCCATTGTGCAATTCTACATACCACATATAAGGATAAAAGGCACCATAGAAGGACATCAAGAAATGTTGTACAGTCATACCCATTTCCTCTCTAGCAGCGCTTATGCATGGCACCGGAAGTGGGTTCTTCATCCTGTTGAACTGTCACCACACAATATTGGCATATTCCCTCAGTAAGAACTGATCATGTGATGTGACCCATGCCCTGAGATTAGGTTTCAATGATACAGACATGTATGAGCAGTTTATATCTAGGTGGTGGGTGGCTCTAACAATTCGAATTCTTTTAAATGAGGTGCATGGACATGTACCATAACAGTGAATATGAAACCTCGCTGTTGTTTGCCCCTCTGTTTGCGGTTGACTTTGAGCATGGAGTGGGGATGAGTGTGTGTTTCTAACCAATCCCCCATTTCCAACCAATGGGATGAGAGGATGCTTTCAAAAAGGTGCAACGGTGCATGTATATAACAACCTTGTTTTTGCGCCCCACGCTTGTCTGTGCAGGTGATTTTGAGAGTGGGGGATAGTTATAATTCCCCCACATTCAACCCATTGAATGATAGAATGCTTCAAAAGAGGTGCATGTACACTACAGCTCAAAGGAATTGGCATAGGGAAATGGAAAGGGAAGAAAGGGAAGGAGCCGCAGTTTTAAACCGTTTTGTTCAGTTCAGCATGAAACACGATGCTTAAACCTAAAAAGCATCATGTTTCATGCTGAACTGGACAAAATATGCTGCGCTTTAAAACTGTGGCTCCTTCCCTTTCTTCCCTTTCCCTATTCCTTTGAGCCAATTCCTTTGATCTGTAGTGTATATAAAACAATACTTATCAAACCTCGCTGTTGTTATTTGCCCTTGTGTGCAGGTGACTTTGAGAATGGGGTGGGGGATAGTAAACAATTCCCCCACTTTCAACCCATTAAATGAGAGAATGCTTCAAAAGAGGTGTATGTATATAAAACAATACTTATCAAACCTTTGCTGTTGTTATTTGCCCCTGTGTGCAGGTGACTTTGAGAATGGGGTGGGGGATAGTAAACAATTCCCCCACTTTCAACCCATTAAATGAGAGAATGCTTCAAAAGAGGTGTATGTATATAAAACAATACTTATCAAACCTTTGCTGTTGTTATTTGCCCCTGTGTGCAGGTGACTTTGAGAATGGGGTGGGGGATAATTAATGATTCCCCCACTTTCAACCCATTAAATGAGAGAATGCTTCAAAAGAGGTGTATGTATATAAAACAATACTTATCAAACCTTTGCTGTTGTTATTTGCCCCTGTGTGCAGGTGACTTTGAGAATGGGGTGGGGGATAGTTAATGATTCCCCCACTTTCAACCCATTAAATGAGAGAATGCTTCAAAAGAGGGTGTATGTATATAAAATAATACTCATCAAACCTTTGCTGTTGTTATTTGCCCCTGTGTGCAGGTGACTTTGAGAATGGGGTGGGGGATAGTAAACAATTCCCCCACTTTCAACCCATTAAATGAGAGAATGCTTCAAAAGAGGGTGTATGTATATAAAATAATACTCATCAAACCTTTGCTGTTGTTATTTGCCCCTGTGTGCAGGTGACTTTGAGAATGGGGTGGGGGATAGTAAACAATTCCCCCACTTTCAACCCATTAAATGAGAGAATGCTTCAAAAGAGGGTGTATGTATATAAAATAATACTCATCAAACCTTTGCTGTTGTTATTTGCCCCTGTGTGCAGGTGACTTTGAGAATGGGGTGGAGCACCTGAGTAACGCCGTGGCTGTGTGTGGTCAGCCCCAGCAGCTGCTGCAGGTGCTGCACCAGACCCTGCCTTCACCGGTCTTCCAGCTGCTGGTCCAGAAGCTCCCTGCCACCACCAAGGTGCGGGTCAACACCTTATCAGAGGAGGGTGGGGGGTGGGGAGGGGAGGGGAGGGGAGGGTGCCACCACCAAGGTGCGGGTCAACACCTTATCAGAGGAGGGTGGGGGGTGGGGAGGGGAGGGGAGGGTGCCACCACCAAGGTGCGGGTCAACTCCTTATCAGAGGAGGGAGGGGGGGGGGAGGGGAGGGGAGGGTGCCACCACCAAGGTGCGGGTCAACTCCTTATCAGAGGAGGAGGGGGGGAGGGGGGGGAGGGGAGGGGAGGGGGAGGGGATGGGGGAGCGGAGGAGGGGAGGGGGGAGGCGGGAGGCGGATACAAAACTCTATGTGGGGTTTTCTTTTCAAGCCTGGGATTGTTCGACTTGAAAGCAGGGTAGCGCTTTCGCAAGTCGATTTTTTAATTTGGTAAAAACCTGTTTCTATTGATGTATCAAAAATGCATAAAAGGATGCATATCTTTTTGAGAAAATTTTCATTTTAAAAAATATTGTATGCATCATATGAGAGAGCACCTCACATGTAACGTCACAAATTCAAAACCTTCAAAGATCATAACTTTCTTATCCTTTGATGGATTTCCATCAAACGTTCAATTTTATGTTTCTTTCATGTGCCTGCTGTTATTGAAAGCAACTTAATTTCAGGGTGAACTATCCCTTTAACCTGGCAAAACTCACAATTCAGAAGGAAATACATTCCATTGCATGGGACCATCATCCAGTTCAAGAAAATGATATTTCATGTCATTCATCTATTAAAGTTTTATTTAGACAAATTGAGAAAAGTTTAATTTCTCAATAAACACTGATTTTCCTTCTAATGGCTCTCCCTGTGTATCATTTCTCTTTGAATTTGCCAAATGTTTTATTGATCCAGTTGGGAGAAGATGTTGTTATGAGATTGCATAATTGATTGATTTCTGTTTCCCTCCATTGGTTTCTACGCACACAATCCAGAGGATAAAAGAGCTGAGCAAAGCCGGAGGCTCGGGGGTGAAGATCCAAGAAGTGGATGATTTAGAATGAGTGGAGGACGTCTCTGTCTGTCTGTCTGTCTGTCAGCGGGTCTACATGGGAGGACGCCCGCCATCTGTGCCAGGATTGATGGACTCTGCTCTATTCACAAGACGGACCCATAGATTGATGACTTGTGACTTTGTGCCACTCAGCGACTCATACCAGTGTCAGTAGCAAGTCGCAAGGATTGGGAGGCTGTGAATCTTACACTGGCGTTTTGTCCTGAATGCAACCATTTTTCTATGTCGTCCTGGAATTTTATATTTAATTGTTTAAAAATTCTGTCATAGAGACGGACCAAAGGATTTGACATGAATTTAACTGAATAAGTAGCGATATTTCAAAACGTGGCTGGAATATCAGTCATTTTCTTAATTCAGTCATGAATCTAAACTGCTTGTTCTCTCAAATGTTTTGTGAGCCTTTACATATGAAGTAAATATTTCTGCATTATCATGATTTTTTTTTATTTTAGAGAGGATAGCCATCTATGTTGCCAAGACTCTGTCACTGATGGATATATTCAGTGGAATAAATCATTTAGGAAGCATCCATTAACAGCACTGCAGTAGGTACAGTACTTTGAGGTAATGCATGTTTACATGTACAGCATGTTTTGAGTTAATGTAGTCTGGCCAGTCCGTACAAGCGTATAGCTGCCAAATGGTTTATTACTGTCTTTCCTTTGTTGTCGTTCTGAAAAAAGAAGTACATAAAGAGGACGAAACCAAAAGAAAATTCAAAACATGGAATCGACAGCAATAACCATTCATTTGTTATGGATTTCCAACAACTGTTAATAGTTTCCAGGTGTATAAAAGTGTTTTATTGCAGTGTAAAAAATGTACTCAGTACATGTATAAAAAAAAAAAGAAGTTCCATTTTATTTTGTTTGAAAATTGAAGCACATATTTTCAGCAAACATCTCATGTCAACATCTGTAGAATTTTGGGTAAATACCTATCTCAGAAGTTTGCTAAAATGTACAAAATAGGGCAAAGTTAATAGTTAAACAATATAGCACACTATATACCATTTCACTTGTAATGAAGCTATAGTCCCAACACCAATGTCTCCAATATATATATATATATATATATATATGTGTCTTGAATGAAATGGAGACTCAGACTGCAGAAAAATTACCCAATTATTTTTATTTTTTTTATTTTTTTTTACGGCAGGGGCCATTTTCAGGAAACATTACTAAGCATAGTTACTGAAGTGTTTACAGCCTTATGCCTATTTCAGTAGCTAACAACATGTAGGCTTATATATTTAGTTTGCACTCTTGCTGCAGCCAATTTACTCAATAAGCACTCACTCTGGAATGCAGTGCAAATCATACATTTATGCTTTCCCAGTCCCCAAGATAGTAAGTGCAACAGTGCATTTCAAATATTTAAAAAAAAAATCGCGATCTTGCTCTTCAATGTTTTAATCATTGCGAAGAGCAAGAAATCTGCATGCACCATGATGTGTGCATTTAATGATCAATAATGTTCACATATCATATAGAACTGCGTTGTCTCTGGCACAAGAAGGGTAAAATTAAAGATGTGAAATGTTATTCCTTTCACGGTGGTTACATTTATGTACACTTAACTGTATTGTATTTGTACAGTGTACTTTATTGTAAGTGGAACATGTATATGGTACATTTTTTTTCTAAATTGAAATTATAAATGGCCTGTTTTATCAGGAGAATGTATTCAGTGTGTGCACTTTTGACGATCATTTTGTGAGTCCTAAGTCTCTCTTTTTTTTTTTAGCTTTTATTGCCTAGTTTGTCATGAGATGAACTACGTATTTAAAGATATGGTGTATCTCATGATTGTCAAAAACAGTTTTGTAAAAACCACAGAAAGTGAAAGAAGAAACTGTATTAGAACTTCCCTCCCCAAAATAGAACTGGAAACTGATTTAAGCAAAATTATAGAAATCAGAAGAATTTATGTAGGTTTTGGGTTGGTCATCCAAGACTTATAGCCTAGAGACTTTTGTAGCTGTTTCCAATATGACTTAAGGGTCTCAATTTTGCAGCATTTATGTCTTGAGTTTGGGAGAGGACTGAGTGGTCTGAGTGATCCGAGCTGCAATCAAGCAGTGGCACCTGCATTCTTCACTATCATTACATAACAATTATTACCATAATCCGTAACAAATCACCTGAATATACATGTAGGTGCCACCTCAATCACCATTATACTGTACCAACAACATCATTACACATATCACCATTAGCATAGGTTTTTTATTGTCTTTACCTTCATCACTGTATAGCACTGGCACCTGCATTGTTGACGATCATATAATCATACCTTAATAATAACTGTACACATCAACATCACCTTAACATTACAATCACAGTTATCACCATCATTTGAATCATTCCATTAGCACCACTGTTTTTGCCATGGTTATCGCCATCATTAAAAACTACACGGAACACCATTCTTTACCAGATATGTGATCATCTATGGGGGGTGTTTCACCAAGCTGTTTTTATGCTACAAACGACTTTACACATGACTGGTGACTCTTTCTTGTGCTAAATTAGATTCCCAATTATTTTGATTCCCATCGGTTTGAGTTGAAATCTGACTTAATTGAAACTCTTGTTTATCAATGTATGAATACAAAGTTTATCATTTGTCAAATTTGATTAAGATGGTTGGAAATTAACTCCCACTATGTTATAACAGGAACATTAAGCACAAGAAAGAGTCACTAGTCACGCATAAAGTCGTTCTTAGCTTACGAACAGCTTGGTGAAACCACCCCCCAGGACAGTCACCTGGCAGGAAGTACAATAGCTGAGGATAAGTCAGGCAAACCTCTGCATCGCACCATACAAAGACACCAGCACTGCTGACATTTGCCTGCAAGGCAAGAGGCAGCAATGATTGCAATTTTGAGACCAGTAATCATTATGGAAAACTTCTAAGTGACCCAAGGTCTCATTCTCATTTTACTTATGGCTCACTTGCAGGAAGCATCTGAAAATAATGTACTGAATATGCCATATATTTCGCAGAGTTTCATGTTCGTGAATTTCGCGAGTCAGGTGCTATTCGCGAATTTAACAACATGCCAAGACATGAATACGATGTGCAAGAGCATATGTACTAATAGTACGAGTACTCCACTTGTGAAAAAATTGTGAAGTCCTGATTCACGAAAAAATATAGACTTGCAAAATATATGGCGGATACAGCAGTTGAATGAAAGAAAAGGAAACCAAGACCTGTGATGATGGCAACACAATTAAACCGTGAATACGGGTCCCCAAATCTTCACCATCATAACCAGTCCTGTCATCTTTACTACTACTATCCCTAAGCCTTACCTGCAAGATGCCATTAGAACCACCATGACTGTCATCTAAATTGTCATATCAATCATCAAAGTCCACTGAATCACCATAATCCCATTCCATCAACATCACAGCCATCATCAACTCCTGCTTCATGAAGAAAAGTAAAATGCTCAATGAAGTAGCCTGAAATCTCTCTATTCCTTTTCCTATTTAATGCAAGTTAGACAAATAAACCAGTACAATTGTCTGTACTCGAGTACAGGGGAAAAAAGATTGATACATGTGTTTATATTGATAGATTTATATAAAGTATGCTTAAATAAAAACCATAACCATCATGATACCCATCATCGTACGTACCCCTTACCCAAGCTTCACATCCCTCCGTGACAGATTGTAAAGTGAAGAAAAAAATGACAAGGAAAAGAATTCTAAAAAAATAATACATGTATATAACAAAACATTGCATATGTGTAAATTACAAATACATAATATGAAAATTTGAAATCAGTTCTGATTTGAACTTAAATACAATACCTGTGACTATTGAAGACACTTCACTGGACTATTTCAATTTATAGGGATATTTCTTCTTTTCTTTGAATGATGCATGGTACATTTCCTCAATCATTCCAGCTCCAATTAACAATAACCGGTAATCTGATAGAGTGTACGAGATTATATAAGTGAAAACCAAATATACGAGTTAGAAATTAACTTCAATGCATAAATATCTGTAGTGCTTCAAAATTTGTGAAAATGATTAAATGAAACAGCACATATTCGAATAATAAGAATGATCAGATGCATTTCTGAAATTGAGGTATTTTTCTTCAGTACACATTTATGTACAAAGGGATCATGCATGAATACCATAGGAAAAAATGTGATGCATTTCAATTTCATTTCAACATGAATTTGTCTCAAAAACCATACTACAGCTCGTTTACATTTGTGGTTCTGATCTAGAGCAGTCTCAGAAAGTCATAAATAAAGCATGCTTATACAAGATATATTAGAACCTATTATTGCTGTACACATGATATACATACAATGAAATTTCAAGATGACGACGATAACTTTTTAGCAATGAACAAGACTGTTTTGTGTAGACTTCATCCATTTTCAATGGTTTCAAAGAGCATGAAACTTCAGTGAACTTCAACATGATCATCATTACAGGCTTCATACAAAGCTTTACACACAATATGTACATCAAAAAGTGTTGGTGAGTTTTCCTTAAATAAAAACATCTTTCTTTCAACACAGGAGGCACGAAAAGCCCTCTATTGTATAATTTGATATAATGAAAAAAAATCATACAATGCTGTTAGGATCACAATACTTGTAACATACCATCATGTATTCATTCACAATTTAACAGAAAAGTACACATAATCTGGGAACACTGTCCTCCTTTGTGTACGATTTAGAAAAAAAATAATTCCATGCTTGAGGATAATGATACTGTACTTGTAACCTATCAGATGTACTTATTCTGCAATGTATAATATCAGTATAAATAAGCTAGTAGATTGTACCAAAATACAGTGTATCAAAATATAAGCAAGGTGTGGGACACTCTTGTCTTCATGTTCCAGTATAGTGACGGAAAAGAACATCAACTTTAAAAAATCTCTTTAGGATACAACTATTATGTGTAAAATGAAAATTATGAACCAATAGATTTACATGTAGAAAGTATATTTCTTTCTGTGAAAGCATCTCCAAACAGACAGTGGATAAATATATTTCGCACCTAGGACTCAATTAATACAAGTATTTCATCAGATTTTGTATGGTGTCCCAATCTTAATATAGGACACAGCCAACCGATAGCTTTGGTCCACGTTTGTGAGTGCTATTCACAACAATTTGCCGCCATGCCATGCATTTATTATCACTAATATAATATTTTCATCAGTTACCTACTGAAATTTTTTTGTAATAGTACAGTGTACATATCCTTGAATCCTGTGATTATAGTATTTATGGCTTTATCTGTTGTGGCTACAAAGTGAAGCACATCTTAAAGTCATAAGACAAAAATATTTGAACCAAATCATTCCCGGTATCATGATGTTCACCATAATGTTTTTGTTAATACTGGTTGTTTTGACTGTCTGTACCTTACAAAATACTAGCGTACAGAAGAACAGACATTTTATTCCAGCAGGTATAGTTGGATGTCATCATCATAATCTCAACAGACAAAATTGCAGTGAAGAACGTAGACATTAAGCGGCAAATTGAAATTTATTTCCCCCAATTTAACACTAAAGAAACCAGCATAACTGACCCATAGTCCCATTTCCGACCAACCTCTCTAACTATTACAAAAAATGACAGAGTTGATGTGCAGATTACATAAAAGCTGGAATGCAATAATGATTATATTGATGATTGAACTTTGATATAGCAAAGAAGGTAATGCCTACTCCATAAATAGAAAGCAAGTTGCAAATAAATTTCTACATAGAAAATGTCATTTTCAATTGCATCTACCGGTACTGGGTGTAGTAAGTAGTTATACTCTACACCTGAAATAATGCTCTTCTTTCTGTTGATAAATACAGCTGAAGCCAGATTCATTTGCAAGATGTATTTATCTCCATTCTCCAAAATGTGACATTCTTTCAAGCAAATTTCTGATAATGGCTACATGTAGTTCTTAAATGCTAAATGTACTAACAGCGACTGTCTACTTGTGTGAGCATTATGCAAACAAGGCATCTTCATTCATATAGCACTAAGTAGCATTAAAAATATAAAAGTATATGTTTGCATTGATGCTAGACGCACATCAATCAAAATGACATACACCTGTATAATATATTATCATCTAGCTAATTACTTACTTTAATACTGTACTAGGTTGAGAATGATAGTGTGTACTGCTTTTCTTACAAGGAATGATACAACGACAAAGAGAGAGAATGTGAGTAGAGAATCACATGTACATTCTCATCACTTAAATAGGTCTGTGAAAAAAAGTACTTTTTCAAATCTGTACTCAAAGGCAGGAAAAGTACTCTCAATAAAAATTGATACCAACAATTTTACACTTCTGTAAATCTCATATACTTCTGTAGATCTCGTATTCACTTATTTGTCAAAATCATTAGCCAGTGAGTTACACAAGGCAGGACTTGCAGTACAATCTGTGATCAGTTCACACTTAGCATCACATTCCACAGAAAACATACATTTGCAGGAGGAAGGAACAAAATATACCTCTAAGGGGCATTTGTGAACAAGTTCACATGTGAGACATGAGAGTTAATCATTGTAGGGAATTTCAAATGAGCATTCAGAACTATGATCATCAGAATATTTACCAACTGACAAGTGCTGGCAAAGGATGGATAAGTTGCTATTGTGTGCTGTTTGACAGGATAAATCCCCACTGAATGGTGACATCTCAGAAAAAATGGGGGAAAGATCGTGCCATGCACTGACTACGCCCTCTGCCATGCTTGTTGATATCATTTTATCTCCTTCCTCAAGAAGATAATACGCGGCAAAAAGGAAACATTCCTGTCGTGTTTGGGTAAATATCAAGGAAAGGAATGTCTGTATCTTGCGAGCAGATTTAATCCATGACCTGCATTTTTTTTGCTTTCATAATAGTGGCTCTAGAAGCAGGATAAAAACACCATGCTTAGTGATCCACACCGTAAGTAGTATCAGTTTTGACCATATACCTCTATACAAATACTTTCTGCCTGAACATTCATTATACAAAAAATACAACTGTACATTGTTACAAAATATTATAAACAGTCAATACCTGACCCTATACATCTATAGTACAACATGTATCTTATAAGATTTATCAGCAGAGTACAAAAACTACCTTCATAGACATTCCTTTTGCAGTCCGTAATTGAAATTGTAAATGTGTTATATATACAAATACAAAGTATTTATTGAATGTTGTAAAATAATGAATACAAAGAGAATACATATTTCTGCTTTAAGAGAATGTGCAGCACTAGAAATTTTCTGGATTAATAAGTTGTCACAAAATGTCACAACAGACAGGAAAAAATCAAGGAATTCTCTTTGACCTCTCAATGCACTCTCGTAATGACATAATACTATAGTATTTACAGGCTACAGTACATTTTTTTTAACGTGCATGATCAGTGCAAGAAACGGAATACCTGTATCACATATAAGACTTGAGTTGATGGAATATATCTCCAGCTTGGCTTCAATCATGCTTAACGATTATGAGTCTTCCAGAGAAGATAAATCATACACAATTGTAGCCTGATTACAGAATAAGCAATGAATACATATTATATTAACACATACATGTATCATTCAACAAAAGCAGAGGCAGACCCATTCAAAGCAAGTTAAACCCAGTTTTCTGAGCTAGGAGCAGAATTTTCATAAGCGATTAGTGATATTTTAGTGGATATCAACACAAAAACACGCTTTGCTAATTCTCAACAATGATTCAAAATGTCAAGAAATGTGCGTTTCAATAGCTAGAATCTGCATTTTACAGTGGATGAATATTAAGACATATAAAATGTCAGCCTACTCACTACATTTGACCTCTGCAGATATGAACAGCAGGTTTCACAATGATCAAAATTTAGAATGAAAGATTGTAAAAGCTCATCCTTAGTGCCGATTCCAAAAACAAAACAAAAACAATCATAAACACACCCTTGGACAATCCAGCAGGATTTTTTGTTTTACTTGTAACTAATCTTGAGGTCGGATTAATCCACCTAACACTCTCATATAAGCCAGTTCAGTATGTAGTTGAAATGTGCACATGAGCTGAATAATGATGGTTCAACTGACCTTGGGTCCATTGCATCACTCACAAAGTAGAAATTCATTAGATGGTCAACCATGTTTGTACTTTATCATTGTGCAAATAGGACAACTAATGTACATGCATGCAGCTCTAGACAGGTAATGAGAGAACACTACACCATGTGCATCTGCTTCAATTGTTGTTCCAGGCCCAATATGAAATGTCTTTAAATCCATCATCCTACACAGCTTCAGGGACAAATCACTGTCTACATTCTAGTAGTATTTAATTCAGTGGATTTTCTAACCATGATGTAACTATGATGTATTGATCAAGGCTATGACACTGCTTTATACTACAACTCCTTGCTGTGTTTGCTATCTTGAGGACTTCACAGCTTACTGAGCATGATTGCTTCAGTGCATCACAATAGCTTCAACAAGCAGAGGCTGATGGCCCAAAGACAGGATTACGGCTCTCTTCTCAATGGGTTCAGGGGAGAACAGATTACAGCAAATGCCGAAATGTACAGTACACTATGGAGGAATTCTATGAATCGTTGAGGAGGAAACTAGGGATGTGGTGCCTATGCGTATAGTAAAGATGTGGTGTATTTGTTGACACATTCAGACAAGAGGTGTTCAAATATGGCATATAAGTGGTCATTCTAAACTCCCATTTTCAGAAACAGAACTTTACCAAAGATAGTTAAACAAATCATAGATTACATATAAATGATGAGTAAATGTACATTATCTTGGGTAAACTTCACCTAAAGGTATCCATCTATTTCTGGACCTTTACAAATAGATTCCCTCAAACTAAAGCATGCATCAAGAAGTAGGTGACGGCCCATATTTCACAAGATAATTATCTGATTTTAATTCTTATTTGATAAAAAAAATGTCAAGAATTAATCAATTCCCGTCATCTTCAAGGAGCAGTTGTGCTTTTTCTAATAAGTAGAGATTTTAGAGTCAATGTAAGATTTGATACCATGTTACCATGGATACATCCAGGAGAGCAGAAATGCCTGCAGGGCTGGGTAATGTGGGCCTGACACTGGAGTGTTGGTTATAGATTTTGATGTCTCTGTTGCTTGTAGGTACTAGGGGCTGACTGCCTTCTCTAAACTCATGGTGATTGGGATAGGGCTAGATTCCCTTGCGTTCCAGGCTGCCTGTGCTACCCCCACTGTAGGGGGAAGTAGAGAAGCCAGAAGGGCGAGGGGGTGGTAGCTGGTTGACGCTACTGGAGGAGTAGCGGGGTGGGGCTGGGGGTCGCTGGGAGTGGTTAGTCAGGCTGCTGTTGCTGCTGCTTCCACCGTTGCTACCTGTTCCATTGGGGTTGGCTGGGTTGTCTCCTAACTTACGCCACACCACCTGTCTCCAACAAAAGTAACAAAAAGACATAATTTACATCAATATTTAAATGTATGTACTGTACATGAAGTATGTTATACACAAAGTTTCAAAAATAAAGATGAATTCCAGTAATTCTATTAACGAAATCAACTTTCACAATATCAAGTTTAACTAGCCAAACATTTACAAACTGTCGTGAAATGTAGTTTGTGATTTTTGATTTTTTTTTTTATAATGGAGCATATCTATCATAAAAACAATATCCATACTGCATACATGTATGAAGGCCATTAAATAGTATCAAACCTGTGTATAATAAATGATAATTGAATGGTAGATACAATAGCACGTCATGGAAGCACATGGTCTGAATACATGTAAGTATATATAGAGCAAGTTAGATTGCAGCAGAATTAGAGCACCAGGGCAAACCATAATGAAGAGCACTTCTGTATATTAAATAAGCAGTATACATGTACACCTATACACAAACCTTTCTGAAATAATTGCAAGCTACCCTTTTACAAGTGAAGTGCGACTTGTACCAGTGTATTTCTCTATATCATCTACAGCATCTCTGTTCAGCCTTCTAATGATTGAACAATCTTCCAGCGGTACCATTTTGAGTTAAAACAATACCGGAAGCTACCAACCGCTCGGTATGGGATAAACAAAGCACTGTTCATGCATCTTCAGGAATGTTTTCCTCATTCAACCTTTTGCCTGAAAGATAATATGTTTCCTCCTAGAAATGCCGAATTATAAGACCCTGAATAAGTACAGGAAGAGCAGGTAAGGGGAAGCTTACGTTACACATCTCCCTGACAATAGCCTTTTCATTGGTGTTCATGTGGTCATTCTCTTGGTGGTTCGGTGGGGTGTCTCGTTCCAACATGTCATGAACCTCCAGGACCTACACACACATGTGCAAACATATTGTATGGAAATAAGGCACATTGTACACACACACACACACACACACATACACACACACACACATACACACACTTACATATATCACTCCCTAGAGTTGTCTTCGTGAGATCAAAGTTGCAAAATAACGAGATATCACTGATCCAAGAAATTACCCCGAGCAGAAATGAGTGCACTATTTGATAGCTTGGAAAATCTTCCCACAAATGCTCAATTATTTGACAACATAGCACATTATACATGTTGTAAACAATGTATACTTACTGGTAACCCATCTGATGGATTGCTCTGGGGTTTTTTCCCCCAAAGAGGTCTATCAGGTTCTTTTGCAACTTTGTCAAATGGAGACTCACCGCAAGGGTACATGTATGCATTTTTTTTTTTGGAAATGAACCTTGTCATAAAGAACTCATTCATGTATGTACATGTACATTTACAAAGTCATTAAAACTTATTTAATCCCCTCAGTACCATAGGTGCATGAAATGTGTAGTAAGTCAATGAGCTCTTCCTGGCTTACCAATGGCAGGTTATAGAGATGAAAGATGAATTTTATTATGTGACTGAAATGGTTCAAAGTCATGAAAAGAGTGTTCATGTATGTATTACTGCTAGATCCAATGTAAATATGTTGTTCCATATTTATCAATGACAGATTTAAAGTTGTAGCTAATTTGTAAATTTGTACATGTGCATGTATGCATGCATATTGTAGACAACCAGGCAGTCTAGACTCATTGATATCCTATAACAATTACACACACACAAAAATGGATTTAAAATACCTGTGATATAGAATAAATATTGACAAAAGAGATGATTAGGTTTGAGTCTTGCCCAGTTTTACAATACGATCCAACAGAACTCTCGTGCATCATGGAAATGTATTCTGGGTATACTTGTATTCAGTATACTATTAAAATCTTGATGTTATGATACCTGTAATGAGTGACCCACAATCACTAAATGCTTCCAGCAATTGAACCTATAATAAGTACAATACCTAGATAATAAATCGGAATTCATCGCATTCCAGTAATCTTGGTGTCATATTGGTCTCACTGTCCAAGAATGCAATGATTGTTATCTGAATCATAGCCAAAGGCATGGTCAGTGCACTAAAGCCATAGTGAGCAGTGAATGCACAAGAATAAACACTGTTTACCATTACCCTGATAGGTGCCTACATATGTACAATGTGCATTATGGAGAGGGGGATATTTTCATATTTACTGTAGGTGATTAAACAGAAAGTATATTTTGCCATGTCTTGGCAGCTCTAGGAAATATGTACATTTCTCTGAAAACCTGGGTTGTTTTGTTTCCCTGTGGTATCCTCATCCTGATCGTTCTGCACTTGTCCCCCCCCCCCCTCCCCCACCTAAAAATAAATACATCAAAACATATCATCATAGAGCTACATTAAGACACATCTCTATGAACAAAACAAAATGTAAAAATCATCTGAAAGATAGGTATGCAAGCGGCATGCAGTTCTACTTGAACAACTGTAGAGAATGTAGTTACGTACAGTGTTCAGGTTATTTCCTGATTTGCATTTATGCAGGCAAACAGACAAAAATGACATGAATGGGTGACGTTTCATTTAAATGCAGAGTGTATCTAAATGGAATGCATGTGTAAATATACCATATACCCGAAATACATGTTACTAATGTATAGTCAATTCATAACACATGTACAGTGAGTGTGCTAATTTTGTACTGCGTATGGGTGGAACTGTGCAACAGCAAAATTCATGGTTCCTGCTTTTCATGAGATTAATGATTCATAACTGGATTTACATGTACATGATCATCTTCAGTATAATGCCATAATATATGTTTCTTATTTGATTATAACTTAATGCAATGAAAGAAGAATTTTAAAAATGCACTGTCATGGAGAGGGTTATTTCTTCTTTTTTTTAAAACCGACATGTAGTCCATGATAAATGTGATAACAAAGCAGTGCTCACTCCCAAGATGCGGCATGGTTATTAATCATAACTGACATGAAATAATCAGTGCAAGGCATGAGCATCACCTCAGCTGCACTTCAAACATCCCAGAGGAGCTGGGTATCTCGTCTCCTGTGTTGACCCTACTGCACTCAATTAATCAACGGTGCACATATTCTTCACCTGACAGGTGCAGAGTCAGTTCTTGTTCATGGCAATCTCCAGTGAAAACATGCATGTACTGTACATTGCCTAGCTAGACAATGCAACTTTTCATGACTGTTTCTCAAGGGTACTCCACCCTGAACATTTACTTGCTTTCAATTTAAGCAAGAAAATTAAATTGCAAGCAGGAGCATAATAATAGAAATTCAACAAATATTTATAACATTATGCTTTGTCCAACGTACATGAAACACTGCAAACATGTTTATACTGCTGGGTATTTGTACAGTGTATGTTAGGACTGAGTGATATTATACCTTGAGAGCATTGACTAAGGCCTTTGGTGAGCTGGGAGCCACGTTGCCATTCTCTACGCTAGGCGGCCCATAGTTCCGTGAGGGGTATGAGGGCTGGGGTGGGGAAACAAAGACATATAAAAAAAAACATTCCTCCCTTTAAAACGCCCTAATATACAACTGTATATAACATGTACAGTGCAGAGCTACCAACACTGAAGTTCAACAATCAGGAACATTTGGGAAAATTTCATCAGAAATCAGGGAGATGTCCATCAAACACATACAACCTACAATAATCTATCAATAATCAGGGAGATTGGGTGATGTGATGAAATCCAATGCAGTAATATTGGTCTACTTTCAGGGAGACTCCTGCGAAATCAGGGAGATTTGGCGGCTCTGATAATGTACTGTACATGTAAGTAAATAATGCCTTCCTTTATGAGTTACTTTTTAAAAAAGAAAATTCAAGTTATGTTTATCTATAATATTAATAATATTGATGTGGTTTCCCTGTGTGGTGTCTCTAATGAAAATTTACCCAGAGCAGCAATAAACCGGAACAATAACATGCATGAAATCACACAGTCATTGGTTTTGTAACCTTTTTCTGAGAAGTTTACAATCTAACCTTGTTTTTCTATGTCATGAGTATGCCGTTTGTGGGGCAACCATACATTTACATACATGTACATGTCATCTATATTTACAATGTACAAGTCGATAGTTCGGTTTGCCGCGGAACATAAAAATAAATTTACAGTACATTTGTACCTGGCAAAATGAAAAGTTTGTCCTCTCTTCTACATTGTACATGTATGCTACTACATGTATGCTTTAATGCTATGTTGCACCTTGAGTTGAGGGTGACTACATTTTCTGTTTTTCTAAGACTGACAATTTCTCAGTGACTGTGGGCTTTACACTCCTGGCAACACTTTCAGTATCTCACATGCAAATGTACTACAGTGTACAATGGTGGGCTCCCCAGAAAGAGTGTCTGTATAAGCTACTATCAAAGAGAATGTAAATACTGAAGCGACTGTCCCATTTCTTGGCGACCCGTTAGCGATACATATCAAAATCGATCAATAAACTTTCACAAATACTCAATGCTCACTTTGATACCATGAATAAATACTGGAGGAAACAATATTCTACCTCTATACTTAAAGCAGAAATCTAATTCTTTGATGTATTTTAGCGTAAACTGATGCTCCTCAGATATACACCACTGCACACTATTAGATACAAGTACATTTATGTACAGTCCTTACATGTATCATTTAACTTACTGTCCAAAAACAGTCGCAAATACACACTCATCAGGTATTGTGCACAAGGGGTAAATGTCCATGAAAGCAGGGGAAATTTCCCTAGCAGAATCAGGGGTTACATTCACGAGCCTTACTACATGTAGCCTAGTTAATACATAACTTAAAGTGTGTGTAGCTGAATGAACTTAAGCAACTGACTAGGCTTAGTAAAGTTTCACGAATATGACCCCAGAACCACTGGAAGAAGCAAATACACTGACAGTGATACAAGCAGGCTGAATTGTGTATGTATAGTACACGTTCATGTAGCCTATTGATTGTTTATAACATGCTTTACAACGCATAATGCACAAACACAATCATACATTTACTTGAGCCATGCAAGTTGTCACTACAATCGTACTGACAAATACATGTATGTGTATCTGTAGATACAATGTACAGTGTATGTACAACATTAGCCAACGTCACACCACCTAAATGCTTCATAAGTGTACATGTATGTTCCCAAAAGGCCCGACGCAAATGCAAAATTGTCATGTAATATCATTATAATATTTAATGTATGCATGATTATTGCTCTCTCCACATGCCCCATTCTTTTTCCCATTCTTATTGAATTTGTGTTAGCACTGCTATATATGATGTCCATATTTACCTGTACCTTGCATGAATAATGCATGAGATGGATATAACTTAC
Organism: Arbacia lixula; assembly: GCA_963669155.1. NCBI lineage: Eukaryota > Metazoa > Echinodermata > Echinoidea > Arbacioida > Arbaciidae > Arbacia > Arbacia lixula. Next base: position 22,882,443 of record OZ022577.1, on the reverse strand, counting down.
ATGTTGTACAGAGTTGGAAGCACTAGACACGTGGTTCTGCATGGGTCCATCCCCTTTTTCATCAGGAACAGGTCCATTTCTTCTTGCCTTCGTGAATACAAATTATGTAAGCAATGAAACAAATTATACAATGTTAAGTTGCACTTACGCATAGGATAGACAAGTGTTTATTCAGGAATTACTGTTCAAATAGTGTAGCTAAGGTATTTATTCATGCTGTAGTTGTCAAGGCAACCAGGAAAGAGTCTATGAATGCTGAAATATTTGATGAACACAAAAAAGCTCTACATGTACACTCTATGTACATGTACATGTACATGTGGAAGCTGGAGTTTGATACCAGAAGAAAGCATTTTTTTTTTAATGTACATCCATGAAGCATTATTTTTGCTGTTTATATGCAGTGCGTTTTAACATTCCATGCATTTAATCAAATGTAGATTATCTCACAATGAAAAAGCTTTGCATTTTGGGAAGTCCTGTGCATGTACCGTACACTAATTTGATAATTGCCTGAGGACTTTTTTTTTAAGTGGTCTGTAAAATTTGTTTTTTTGGTAATATATTATCAGCAAAGCAATTTGAGAAGATAAATAATTGCTTGATTGAGTTTATGCACTGAGGACTTGATGACATACCTCAGGTTGTGAATACTGCCTCTTGTCATCAAGAGCTCGCATCCTCTCCTCCATAAAGGGCACATGATTGGGCTGATCTGAGAAGCAAAGACAACCAATAGATATTAACACTTTCAGTTCAGAATTGAGTAAGTGACACAATTTCATGTGCATTGTAATGTTTTTAGTACATGTAGTAACTATAATTTCATAAAAGTAACTAAATGTATGTAAGTACATGTACATGTAGTTATGACTACTGACTACGGAGGAAATAACAACTGTACATGTACATGTTGAGACAGATGTACATGTTAAACACGTGTAGATGTACCCTTAGTTTTTGAACCCAGTATTTCTTGTACCAGGGCAAATGATACTGACAATATGGAGGCTTACAAGTCAAATACATCTTGTGCCTACATGTAGTGCCAGTGAATTTTGCACATCTATAAAATCAGTAAAATACACTTTTAGAGTGCAACAAAATGCAAGATCTAGTACCCCATTTTCAAAAAAAGTTCTTCCTGTGGGAGGGGGGGGGGAGGCAGGGACACCACCCTCCCCTCCGCTTCGTCACTCCACTCCCTCGCACAGGGTGGCCGTACAAATTTACTAAAAATCTGATCACCCTGATTGATGTTTACCAAAGTAAAAAACACTTACTTTGGAAATTGTATATTGGTTTGCAAAAAAGTGTATGCATACATGTACAGTACTAGTACATGATGTAAATATTTTCCTCCATTTTATTCTCCTGTGTTACATGTATGACTACGTACATGTACATGTACAGTAGAGGTGTGTACAGTACAGCCACTGACATTCCTCAGGTGGTACATGTACATTGCATATTCTCTGAGTCTTGTATCAATACACTGACTGGTACACTGTAGTTGCATGGTTGGAGGGCACTGTCCTTTTGACATCTGCTCCCATTCATGCCTTATTTGGACATGGGAATACACTATGTCGCTGGCCTGACAAGCCACCCGTACATAAATAAAAACCCACCAGGCCCCTTAAACAGTCAAAACAGGGATGCATGAGCCATGAAGAGCAACCAGGAAAAAGATTTTTTTTTTGTGAAAATGCATACTTCTACTTGTACATTACATCGTACAGTTAACTGCTTTCTTGACCTTCATACTTATCACTATACTATATGGTACATGAAGAATGTGTAACATTTTTCATTAGATGTACCAATGTGCATGTTTTTTTTTTATTTTTTTTTATCTAATTGGGTACTTTTCTGCACTCTATTCTTTTCTACACTTATCTACACTCTAGCAGTATATACATACATCATACATGTAATTGTACATTGAAGTACAGTACTCAAAGTTTGGAGTACCGGTAGTCCATTCACACAACTATGCGTACATGTACATGACACATGAACATGAATCGGGTAGTACATCAAATGCTACAAGTAAGCTTTCCAACCATACATATACTGTACATGTACCTCCTGTAGACAACACCTACACATGTAAATATTCCACTTAAAAAATAAAAAATAAATGCAGGGTGTGCTTTATCAAATAAGGACAAATACCGTAAATTTCGGCGTACAAGACGCAACGGCGGATAAGACGCATCCCGACTTTGAGCACGCAATTTGAAAAAAAAAAAAAATCGGGTCCGTATAAAGTTTCAACACATATACACATGTATGGGACTATATATACAGTCAACAACAAAATAAATGGCTTTGATAGCCTGACACAATTGATGTACCAGTAATACGATCTCAATCACATCACCAGCATACTTAACCCGAACTAAAAAAGCCCCAGGAGTAGTATTTGTCCGCGAGACAACTCAAAGAAACCGCTGATCAAAAGGCTTAAACTAGAAAACTCCGTTTGATGGAGACTGCGATTGATTCTATTATCAGCTCTGGCCACAAGCTGGCGCTAGTACACAAAGATCGTTCTTTGTCATAGAGTGTCCCAATGTAGCTCTATGTTCTTTGTGTACTAGCGCCAGCTTGTGGCCAGAGCTGATAACAGAATCAATCGCAGTCTCCATCAAACGGAGTTTTCTAGTTTAAGCCTTTTGATCAGCGGTTTCTTTGAGTTGTCTCGCGGACAAATACTACTGGGGATTTTTTAGTTCCAGTTAAGTATGCCGGTGATGTGATTGAGATCGTATTACCAGTACAACAATTGTATCGGGCTATCAAAGCCATCCACTTTTTTTAATGTCACACAATGCATAGTCCCATACAGGTGTATACGTGTTGGTTTGAAAGACCTGATTTTTGCTAACGCCGTGTATAAGACGCACCTGGACTTTGGCGTGATTTTCAAGGGAAGAAACATGCGTCTTATACACCGAAAAATACGGTATGTACATCTCAGATAATCAATGAAATATATAACATGAACAATACCCCATCGTGCATTGACAAGTACATGTCAATCTATAGGGTCTTCTTATTTGGATTGACAGGTGTAATGTGCATTGGTGCATTCCGAATTTAAAATGATCTGAAACACCAAAATGTTTTATCCTGATTTGATTTAAAGAGTAAAAAATGAAGTAATTACAGTAAAGTCAAAATCATTCAATGGTACAATACTACACATATGTTTAGATTTAAGCATTTTAGTCGCATTTTCTAACTGTACGTTTTTTCTGGGACTGGTAGACTACACATCATGTGAAAAAGTACAATGATATGGGTTATACTGTGTACAAACTGTACATATGGGCATTTCTATAAATATGGGTACCAGTGTGTTTTTATGTACATGTCCTTACGTCATGTGTGTTATTTTATATTTTAATAAAGTTTCTTACCAGTAAATGTGTTTAGTACTTTAGAGGAGGGTATGGGGATCATTTTGACTATGATGGATTTTTAATATAAGTTTCGGATTTTCCTCAAAACGGCAACACTGCCATGGAGTTCCTTGATTTTTGGAGCTTTGAAGTGTGACAAAAAATATGCTTTGTTTTATTCTCTGTGTCTCCCTTTAAAATGAAAGAAAGAGGATTGAATTTGCATCGTAAAGACAGGTTAGAAGTCAGATTTGGGGGGAGAATATGTCTCAATTCTCAGTTTATTCCACCCTCCCGATAATAACTTCATGAACGCAGTGTTCACGGCGTAACGTGTCGTGTTCCGAATGTTACGCCGTGAAACCAATTTTCAAAGGACTATTGCAGTTGTTGAAAGAAAAGATACCACAAGAAATCGCTACCAAACGAAGTGTTATACTGCACAAACTATCTCTGATTCCAGATATGAACTGATAAGCCTCATTTTTATTCTACACGATCAACAATCTCTCCGAATAAGATTTTTCGAGTTCCGACTTTCGAGTTACGCCGTGAATGTTTGACCATCCGCTTGCGGTACTTCGCTCCCCGCCGGACGCATTTGCTTTGCTAATCACATGCCCCGCATGTCCCCCTATTGAACCCCTTGGGTTAGCAACACGATGCGGTATGTTCTTTCGAAGCTCGAGCCTCGTTCTTGTTTTCGTGTTCACCACGTTTGCAGTGTTACGCCGTAATTTTGCACGTAATGTTATTTTTTTTCGTTGCTCTACTTCGCTCGTAATTGATGTGGGGCAGTATTGATTATGTCACAC